>RJWM01005785.1:0-89065 GCA_004363535.1 Dasyprocta punctata | reverse complement strand
AATGGAATCAAGAAAACTTGAAATCCTTACTTTCTTCCCTGGCTACTATGTTTGTTATTCAAGTATCCAGAGATCTATTGCATTTGGCTTATCATATCTTTGCAACGATGCCACACCTAGTGATGGTTTTGTAATGCGTCAACTTACCTAAGCCAAACCTAAGATCATTTTCCTAAATGTTTTTCCTAGAGGTTAAATTCGGCTACAATAAATATTTTGATCAAGATATGAGTTACGGAATTAGAGCAGCAGTCAGATCTGTATGCTTATAAGGTTGAGGTGGGATCACCAAGCACTTTTGCTGTTCTGGGTCACCTTAATGTGGGTGAACAACTAGGGATACAGTTTATCTACCATCTTTTGGGTCCTCTTCAAGTGTTTCCTAGGTCATATGGATGGTTAGGAACATGATAGACAGTCCAGCTTCCTCTGCAAGACTCCCATATTATTGAGATGACACAAGGTGACACTGGATTCCAGCTTGTACATATAGTTTCACCATTGCTGTATTCCACCTCGCTTTACATCACTCTTCTCTTCCAGTTGTCTAGGGGAGGTCCGATGCTTACAGACACCATCCTGAGGTCTTTGTACTTGTAGATTTGAAGCTCCAGCATCAAATGCAAAGACAATAACCTTACTCATACTGCTGCTTACCCAAGTCCTGGCTTCATATAAAATAAAATCTTTGTAACACACATGGACACACATGAACATATATACACATGCATGCTCACGTACTTTACCTATATCTACATATCGCTATATATTTCATTATACTCTGACAAAAGCCTAAATAATATTGTTTTCATCAGTATAATGAATTCTCCATTTTGCTTTTCAAAATTGTCTCAGCCCTTCCTGGCCCTTAATATTTTAATAGTCATCACTTTACAATCAGAATATCTATTTTCATATACACACAATCACACTTGCACACATGACTGTTGGAATTTTGATTAAGATTATTCAAATTTGTATATTAGTATAGACAGAACAGATTTCCTCATATTGAGTTTTTTAGACCATTATTTCTCTAATTTTAAAATATATATACAATTCATGAAGTGCTATTGCTTCGGAAGTCTGGCAGTCCACAATTCTGAATTTCTTACAAGCTTCTAGGTGTGCTGATACTACTGTCAGTGGACCATACTTTGAGTAGCAAGGGTCTAGTCAGGGAATGTCTCTCCAATGAATTTTCCAAGAAAGTTTATAGTTTCCAGTATAAAAGTCTTGCCTACTTTTTGTTCCTAGGTATTTGAAAGTTTATAAATTATATCTATATTTTAACTTTTATATTCCATTGGTTGATGATTTGCAGCAATTCAATTGATTTTAATATAATTTTTCCTCTCTAAACTCTAATAATTTATCTCTATATTCTTTTGGATTTCCTACAAAAACAATCATCATGTTAAAAATGACAATGATATGTCTTTTTCCCTATATCATTAACATTTTATTTCTTTTTCTAGCTTGACTTTCCTGATGAAAATCTCTAGAAAAGCATTGAATAGAGACGGGTACAGCAGGCATTTTACTTTTGTCCCTAGTATATAGAGTCTGCCAAAAAAAAAGTATATACACCACAGAAAAAGAAAAACTTGTTTAAATATTTTAATACTAAGTTTATTGAGGCATCATGAAATTAATACAAGTAACCTTTGAACTCTACAATTACAAGAGGTGCTCAAGGCGGTGACCACGAGCTTCCAGACATTTATTAGTACAGTGACCTGCTTCTCAGGTAACCTTGGTCATTGAGATTGCTGCACATGCATTTTCAATTTTTCTCTAAAGGCCAGCAGTGTAGTGCGTTTTCTTTGATACATGTCATCCTCTAGGATCCCCCCTTATGAGGTGGCACCATCTGTTGAAAAAGCATCATTCTATTTTTCTTTTCCTGAAATGCATCTACATTTTTTTTGGCGGACTCTGTATGCGAATTTCATGTGGAAATCTTACCATATTTGATTACTACGTGTGGTTGCTGAATTCTTTGGTTGGTTTTTATTTATTTATTTTTTTTTTTTTTATTTTTTTGGTGCTGAAGATTGAGCCAGGACTTTATGCATGCTAAGTGTGCATTCTGCCACTAAGTTACCCTCAGAGCCCTGTTCTAGAATTTTATAAGTAACTTTTATTAGATTAAAGTAATTTGTTTGATATTTACTCTCCTGTGAATTTCTAACATGAATAATTATTTAACTTTGTCAATTGTATTACTTCATTCATTGAGAGGGCTTAATGATTATTTTCTTTATTTGACAATGGAAAATTAATTGACTCAAATCTTAAATTACATTTTAGAAATAAACACAACTTGGTAGTAATATATAATATATATTATGTACATATATATGTTACGCCTATATAACATATATGTATTATATAATTATGTAACATAAATATTTTTATATTGTTTAGACTTCTGTTTGTATTCTAGTGAAAATTTTCTATATTTCTTCTATTGTTATGCTTTTCAAGGGTTTTTTTTTTTTTTTTTTTGGACAAGGGATCGAACTCACAATCTTGCCCTTGCCAGGCAGGTGCTTACACCACTGAGCCAAATCCCCAGCCACTTTTCAAGTTTCCTGATCAAGATTTTGCCTGTTTATTTAAAGCTCAGGAATTCCTCTCCTTCAGTTTTTTTCTAGTATTCTATGGAAAATATTTTATATGATTGATACCTTTTCTTCATCTAATATCTTGTAATTTGCAACACAAAGCTATATGGAACTACGTTTTCCTTGAAGAAAGATGCTGATGTATAGATTTTATCATAGTTCACATTTTTGATGTTTCTTGGATATTTTTGATACATTGTTTATTTTATTTTTGGTGCTGGAGAATGAACTTGGGACCTCACACACACCAGGTTTGTGCTCTATCGTAAAGCTACATCCAACCCAAGTTGTGTTTTTTTAACCAATTTACATTTTTCAATGAAATTTTTAACTTTACTGGCATGAAAGTGTCCATTTTTCTTTCTTATGCTTTTATTTTCTTTATAATCTTACTCATTTTTAATACACACTTTCAAAGTGTCCCTGTAAACTTTACACCACCTAAGATTTGATTTGTTTTCATTTTCAAATTTGCAGTTTGATTTCTTTGTTGAATTTGTACAATATATTTATATGAATATTTAAAAATTTCTGAACACATAAGATATTTTACTTTTTGCTAAAAGATTATATATATATATATATATATATATATATATATATAAAATCCACTATGTTCAGAGAACAAATTGTGTATCTGCTGAGATTTGCTTTATTGCCACATTATGTTCAATTCTGGAAAATGTTCTATCATGTCTTTGCTATGGCTTGTGTCTAGATGTTGCCCCAAAGCCTCATGCAGTCAAAGGTGGGGCTTTTTCAGAGATGGCTGGATCTAGAGTGTGCAACTGTCTTCGTTCTTTTCTTGTTGCTGAGACAAAATACCTGACACCCAAAGTAAAGGGAGGAAAGGTTTATTGAGTTCACAGTTTGTAGAGGTTTCAATCCATAATCTGCTGGCTTCAAGGCAGAGTAGTTTAGCAGAGAGCCATCATAGAGGAGAACAGTTCAAGGTGCCCACAAGATAGAAAAGCAACAAAGACGAACTTCTTTTTGTCCCTATATTGTAAGTAGGTTATCCACCCTAGAACGGGTATAGCACTCACACCCTTAATCACAGCCAGAACTATGCCAGACCAATCAGTGCATTGATTTACTACTAATATTCTCTTAATCCCAGCACACTTAGTCCTAACATTATACCACGAATCAATCACATACTCTAGATTCAGTCACCTTTAAAAATCTCTCCTATGATGGCAAGAGGCTTTGGGAAGACATCTTAACACAAGTCATAACAGTGACACTGGAATTGATTCAGGATGTGAGGTTAGGATCAAGGGCACTAGGATTAAGGGTGTGAGTGCTACTCCCACACCAAGTAGCCTGGATAAAATATAAGGGATTGAAAGATTTGTGGTTGTCCCATGTTTGTTTTGCTACCTTCTGCTCACCATGAATTGTTTCTCCTTGGTAATACCTGTCTGCCACACCACCCTGATTTGGAGCCAGCCAATTATGAACTGAAACTCCAAAAACTGTGAACTAAATAAATTTCCCTCTCTTAATTTTGGGCATTGGGTGTTTTGTCTCAGCAAAGAGAAAAGTAACTAAGGCATCCTTATAAGAACATATTACCTATAGGAATAGATGCAAAGTTATATACATATTCCATTAGGTCAACTTGGCTATTCTATTGTTTAAATAGTTTTAAGCTTTCTATGTCTTTGCTGATACTTTTGTTTATTAAATCAGTCATTAAAATAATTTTATTTAAAAATCCCTCACAATTTTGAATTTGTCTATCACTGTATTCTATTAATTTTGGTTTTGAAGTCATATTACTAGATTAATAAGAAATAGACATTTATGTCTTCCAGGTGACTTCAACATTTTGTCATTACGAAAAGCCACTCTGATTATCAAATATTTTTAAAATTATCTTTATCTTATATTCATATAGCTACTCCAGCTTTTATTTTAACTGTGTATCACATATATTTTCCATATTTTGTTTTTAAAATTTTTTCCTTTTATTGTAGATGTCTTTGTAAGTAGCAGATGATCCTGTATTACTCTTAAGTTGAAAGACTTAAAGATCCCATGTATTTAATGTAATTGCTGCTATAATTGAGTTTAAGAAAATAATGATACTTGGTGTTTTCTACTTTTCCATCCAAATTATGTTTCCCTTCTTTCTTTTCTTGATTTAAGGTAATTATAGATTATTTCTTTATTCACAATACACTACCCATTTATTTAGAAGTTGTGTATTCTTTTATAATTATTCTAATGGTTTTCTTAGAAATTATGACATGCAAATTTATCCATCCCTAATTTATATACTATTGTTACTGAATATTATGTCATAACACATGTAAACATTATTATTAATATCATTAATCACATTAGATTTACCTGTGTGTTCCGCTGTTTTTCCCTTTAAAACTCTGACACTCATGTCAACATGAGTGGAACTGGCAGATATTATATTAACTGAAATAAGTCAATCAGGAGGCTAATACTACATGCTCTCAGAAACTGAAAGATACAGTTCATAGAATTATAAAGCAGACTGTGGTAGCCTGGATGGGGAAGGTTTGGGAAGATGGAGTTAAAGGGTAATTGGTGAGTACCAAGGTGCAGTAGGGTAAGGAGCAAAAAATAGCTTCTAATGTTTTAGAGCACAGTCAAATGACAGTGGTTGAAACAACTAATTGTTATTTCAACTGTAGTTATTGTATGTAAATGACCTTTAATGTTTCCTACACAAATGAATGATAAGTGTTTGAGGTAAAGAATGACCAATATTCCTAGTGTGATCCAGAAAGTCATTGGAACAGGTATTCAGGACACAAAACTACATCCTCAGAGTGAGTGAGTAATTTATTTGTTTATTTATTTTATTTTATTTTACTTTATTTTAAGTATTTTAAGATCCTGGAGTTGAACTCGCAATTTTTCTGCCTCAGCCTCCCAGAGTGCTGAGATTATGGGTATGCAAGATTATACATATATATATGAAATGCCACACTGTGCCTCCATGAAGATGTAAAATTATTATATGTCAATCAAAATAAAATATATTACAAGATACATCTTTTTTAGCACTTTAAAATGTGATCTCACATTTTTCTATTGAGCAACCAATTGACTACAATTATGACTCATTTTCAGGTTCTTCCTTTCTTTCTTTCTTCCTTTCTTTCTTTCTTTTTCTTTCTTTCTATTTCTTTCTTCATTCTTTCTTTTTTGAGGTGCTGGGAATTCAACCCTGGCCTGATGCATGCTAGGCAAGGATCTACCACTGAACCATGTCTCCAGTCCCATTTTATATTTTTCTTCTGTTGCTTTTTTCCCCTCTTGGCATTGGATTTTGGAAGTCCTAGTGTAATGTGTAACAGATGTAGAAGTCTCTTGTTGCTTTCTACCTTGTGCTGGTAGAGCTTCTTGCAGTCCCTGTTTATATTTTGAAAATCTTTGTCCATTATCTCACCAAGAATTGCTGTTACCTTACTCTCTCTCTCACCTTTTCTCTTTATGATTAACTAAGATGTGTGATAGACCTCTTTACTTCATCTTATCAGTCTTTTACTCACTCTTTTGTGTTTTCCATCCTATTGTATCTTGCTCCTATTGGCTTTATATTTTCCACTGACCTAATCCATTAATTTTATCTGATTTTTGTTTAATATGCCATTAACATCCTCTACCATGCTCTTTATTTCAGTTCTTTTTTATGTTCTAGTGTTAGACTTTCTTTTTATTGTTTCCAGGCTTCTGGCAAAATTCAAAATCTTTTTTTTATCTCCCTGTGAATAGGAAGGATGGTGATTTCAAAGTCTATGTTTGATGGTTTCAATACTTAAAACCATATAGTTGTTTGGCTTATTTCTGCTAATTTTAATTCTTTAAAATCTTGCCTGCTTGGTGCTTTTTCATTCTGTTACAAATATTACATTTGCAAAAATTACATATATAAATGAATACTCTGTGGTCTATGGCAGTTCTCTAGAAAGCATTTATATTTGATTCTCTAGAGAGCATTTATGTTTGATTCAGTTATATTGGACCAGCCACCTGGTTCATATTAACCCAATGAATTGGATTGAAATAATTTGAAATTGAACTGTATCCTGTTTTTTGAGTACAAAGGTACAGTCTTTAGGCATTCTCAAGTCAATATAATGGGGGTGTGTCTGTGTTGTTCTTGAAAAGCTCTTGTTCTGCCCCTACCTCTCCTCTCTACAAAGTTACAAAACCATTGGTCAGCTTGTATGGTCATAAATTATGGCAAGTGTTTAAATTTTTAAAAATTATTACAATAAAAGACACAATGGCTTCATATCTCTTAAAACACCCCCCTACACACACACTTTTCAATACATTTATCCCATTGCTCTTGACGCTTTCTGAAGCAGTTCTGAAAGATCCCTTTCATGATTGTCTCTGGTTGTGCAGCTGTGGCTGTCTCAATATGGATTGTACTCATTCACTGTATTTTTTATCAAACCTTGCAAAGACACCAAAGAGGACCTCCAGAACTGCTTCAGAAAGTGACAATAATGATTAAGTGTGTCTGAAGCAAGGAGTACTCTGAGGTGGATTAATAGTCCTGTTTCTTTTCTTGTAATAAATTTTTAAAAATTAAATATTCACCAAAATTTGAATCATGTGTTGTGAAAATGACCCTAAATATCAATGTCATCCCATCACTTAGGCCTGTCTTTCCATTTACATTCTGTCTGTTCTTGTTTCACTGTTTCATACCTTCTCTGATGCTTTTGAATAAATTTTTAAAATCATTTTTCCTAGGTGAATTCAAGTATATTGCCTGAATTACTTAATAGACACTAAGAGAAGAAAAATTTACCTAATAGTATCTTCTTTAAATTGTTCTTGAAATAGATTTGCAAACCTATTTCTACTCTAGACTTTCTTTTCTAAATGTTTACATGTAAAGCTCTTTCTATTCTATCTAGAGGCTGAATAGAGAAACATAAAAATATCTTTAAAAAATTAAATCCCTTAGTTATAAAGTGGGAAAGTTTAGTTTAAAGGGAGTACTGAATAAACTTGATTACATGATACCCCACCATAACATCCAAGGGCTTTTCCTAGTTAGGGAAACCCATTTGTGTAAGTTTTGTTAAAAGTCAAAAGTCCTTTTCTCATTTTCTAGACTTTCTATCTCTACTGTGAACCAGAGAAAATATGGCCCCCATAATACAGGATTCCTCTCTCCTCCTCAGGATCTTGATTTTTAGAATAAGAAGACTGAGGGTAACTGAAAAATTACTGATATTAACAATTGCAGTGTTTGTTTAGAGCCCAGACCAAGAAGATGTGTGTGATGTTGAGCATCAGTGACCCCATAGAAGTTCAGCAGCAGTGTCCAGAGATCCAAGTGCCTGAAATATCATCTCAGTTTGGATGACTGGCTTTCAAAGTTTCTTTTTCTCTGAATATTTGTAGTCTCTGGCTATTTAGGTTTCTATCTGATTGACTTCCAATAAATTGCTTCTTTCTTTAAATTAACCAGCATTAATTCTGTTGCTTGGGAATTAGGTAGAGATCAATTAGCAAAATTTTCACTGAAGGTTATAAAATAAGTGAGTATTTCCTATAATGAATATATTTAACTTGCTGAGATGTATATGATCTAAATTACATGAACTTATTTCAATAATAATTCTTTTCTTATCATTTAAAAGAAATGCATGACTACTTAGGAAGCTGTTATGCATTTATTTTTTAAAAGATTCTTATTTATGGATCTTAACAAATTAAAGTTGAATTAGAAGATACATAATCAATCACTGAAACAATTTCCTCTGTGATGTGGCTTATTAACAATTGAAGGTATAGATTCAAGACAAGCTATTAAGATAAATTAAGCTCCATTTCTTTAAATTTATTGCAAAATTCTGTTTTACATGTTTCATTGTATGAAATTTAAGCTTTGAGATTTAAAGTTTAGCTGATTGTGAGCTGCCAAAGAAAGATTAGGATGCTACAATAGATCAGCTTGATAGGATGGAAAGGAATAAGGGTGAATGACCTAAATTAAGAGGCTGAAAAATGAGGTCTAATATGACATAAAAGCAAGACAATCAATGGATATAGCATTGTTCACTCAAACTGAAATGGTGAAAGACAGCTCAAGAAGAGGACTGGAAAATCAGTGAGACTCTTGGGGACCTGGAACAGTAGTCAGAATGAGGAGTTTTAGTTTATATTTAAGAAATATTAATGAACATAATGGGAATGGGGTTCTTGGTAAGAAGGATTCCTTGTTGGATAAAGATGGGGTGAGACCAGAAAGAAAAGACCAGAACCATAATCTTAGGAAAATAAGGAACCTTACATCCCACACTCACGAAGGGAGTGGACTATTAGAAGATATGAGGCAAATGGGGAAAATAGAGGGGCACATAAGATAGATAAGGATCCTGGGTTTCACCAATGGACCATTGGAATAGAGAACTCCACTGTCCTCTCCTCCAGAAAAACATTACTGGGCCATGTGATATGATCTATCTCTCAAGCAATTCTCCAATGGCCTCTTCAACCTATGGAAATTTCTGCCCTTGTCAAAGACCAAAATAGAAAGTCTTCTGCTCTCTCATCTCTATTTATTTTATTGATGTTTCTGGGTGAAAAGAGACAGAAAAGAGCAGGATCATAAGACTATATTCTTGACCTTTTTCCTTAACCTGATAGGAATGAAACTGATTAAAACACAGAAAATTAGTACATCTTCATTGGGTATTTTTAAATGGAGAGTAGTCACATTAGGTAAGGTACCAGACACCTTCTGAACACTCAGTAAGTGATGACTATCATTACTTCCTGAGTTGGACAGAATTTTCTTTTCTTACAACCCATTTTAAAGCATCCCAATTAGCCTGCATTTAACCTTCTTACCATCTTAGGGTGATAAGACTGACAAGCTTAGATGAGCTTTATCTACATAAATTCCTGAAACAACAGAAATTAATGCAAAAATCATTATCAGAAATCCTAGGATAGCTGGTACACAGCTCTGATCATTGCAAATGAGGTTTAGAATAGACCTGGGAGCACTTTAAGTTCTTTTGAAGTGTTTTCTAAATCAGAAAATCTTTCTTCTAAAAGCTTCTCTAAAAATTAACATAGATCTTGACCAAGGATGATTGGTTTCAACCCAAGAAATTGCTGTCCTCATTAGGTTATGGTGAACAGGCCAACCTGTGTGACATCCTGGAGCATGTTTCTATGATACAGTCGGAGCCATCTGACTGGTTTTAAAACATTGTCTACAAATGAATGTGTAATGTGGATGAAAGAACACGCTCACTTTGGAAACCATAGCAATATGATTTTTTTAATAACTTCTGGAAAGAAAAGTGCCTTAGAAATCACATGAATTTCTGTTTTTAATCAATGCCTTCATACTCCCAGCAAAGCTATATGCAAATACAGCATATGTAATTTCGCCCACCCATTCAAATGATTTTACTACTATAAGAAGTAACTAGATAAGTCTTATTTTTGAAGAATTATTTTTCTTTATATAATGCCTTATTGATTTTTTTAAATAAACATGGTGAACAAAATAAGCCCCAATTCCTATTAATTGTTAAACCATCCTATTAATTGTTAAACCATAATGAATCCTCAATGATTTAAAATATATTCTACTCCTTTTAAAAGCAAAGTTATGATCCCATAATATAGATAAGATGTGCTTCTTTAATGATTACATGAGACATTACTGTAAGAATTTTATATGTAGCAACATATTTAAATTTCTTAATGTAATATTGTAAACATTGTTGTTACCTATGCTTTACTAATGGTAAATGAAGGCACTAAAGCAAAGATTGGCAAGTAATTAGCCTAAGGTCTTTTATAAAGTGGCAGTTTTAGGAGGCAAATGGTACCCATTGCCCAAACCTCTATGCCAGAAAAAGAATATTTTAAGAGTCAATGCAATATTCTATTGACTACACCACTGTTCTTATTGTTGAATACTGTTATGCCTGATACATTGTGTCAACTTGAGAAGTTTAGAAGTTTAACTGAGAGACTCAGCAGGGAGCCAGGGTTCTTACTTTGTAAATATCCTCATCTTGTGCAAGAAGAGGACACAGAGATTTTGTAAATGCTACACCCACCCTTGAGGGGCGGGTGGACTGTGTACAATATAAAGCAGGAAAAGAGGGTTGTTCTTGCCCCCTTTTTACTCTGACTGTTTTTGCTTACTGCTGCCTTGAAGTGTTGCCCCTGTGCCATGCCACCCTGCCTTGGAGCCAGCTGATTATGGACTGAAACCTCCAAAAACTGTAAGCTAAAATAAACCTTTCCTTCCTTAATTTTGGCTGTTAGGTGTTCTGTCCCAGCAACAAGAGAAAAATAATCAAGACAAATACTGTATTTAGGTTATTTGCAAACTCTTACTAATGAACTTTCATATTTGGTATTATGATCTAAGACTAGATTTCCTAGGAAAGAATTGCAAAATCAAAGGATTTGAACATTTCTTTTTAAGAATTTTTAAAAGTAAATACATCCACTGATCTTTTTCATCATGATTACTTCAATTATTTCTATGCTTATAGATCATTAACAATTTTTCTTATTTCACATAGTTCAGGCATTTCCTTAGCATAAACACTAATATCTCACTGTACCATACATTGATAAATCCATCATGGTATTCATGACTATATAATTAGAGATGCAACATTATCCATAGAGAAGGATTCCCAAAGAGAGCTGTAATCATTGCCTATGTATAAATTACATAGATGATGAATAGAAGTGATCTTGAAACTTCTTGACTCCTGTGATAACTACAAAGTCTCCTTGTCAATATGTGTATTGACCTATTCTGAATGTGACACTATTCTCAATGCTCATTGGCATTTGGAGATTAAGCATAGTTCTGATACTTGAAGGAGGTCTGTCAATGGCAAAAGATTAATGAAAATCTTTTTGTTTTAGTTAGATTTCTTTTGTTGCACACAACAGAAAGAGGAAAGCAGACTTTACTGAAGGGATATTGTATAGTTTATATATGCAAAAGAAAAGCTGAACAAATAAAACTGAGCAGTGAAAGGCATTAAACAAATAGCCTTAGGAATTCCAGGCAGGATCTCGAGAACAGTGTCTCACAAACTGATAATGGAATAAATGTCATCATTTGTAACTTCATTAGAGATTCAGATTCCTGGGAAAGACAGTTTGATTGACTTATCCCTTAACTGAGGCTGGGAAAAGAAAAGACTGAATTTAACAGTCCCACAGCTACCACAGGATTTGGAGAAAGCTGAGCAAGCAAGAGCAACAGATGCCAAGTTCTATTTTCACCTTAATGAGGTAACAGAAGCTCAGAAGTCAATAACTTCTTAAATATCCAAAAAGCAATCTTCATGTTGGCAAGTCCATATCACAAAATGTCTTTGTCAGTATGCAGTTGCAATGTATTAAATTTACAAAGACATTTTCCTGATTTGTTGTAGATTTTCAAATTTAGCCAAACACGTGATTTTTTGCTATAAGGTATTAGTTCTAAAAAACCAGGGCCGGGAGTTTGGCTCAGTGCCTTAAGCGCCTGCCCTGGCAGGCACGAGGTTGTGAGTTCAATCCCTGGTGCTGCAAAAATAAACAAATAAATAAATAAATAAAAAATAAGAGCAGAAAACCAAAAATCGAGTTAGTGTGAGAGACAAGATCTACTGCTTGAAAATTCGGGACATGACCAGGAATGAAATGCTAAGAAGCAGAATAAATAATGTCAAGTATGTGTTGGGTACAGGAAAGAGTCCAATTACTGTGGTAGTAAAGCCAAAGATGAAGTTGGAGAGGGATGACAAGGAACAGAGCTCAGGAATCAGTGGGTATATGAAAAAAAATTGTTTCAGAAAGTGGTTTATAGTAATACGACCTCTTTTGGAAATCTCAGAGTCATTGGGCAAAATGAATATGTGAATACAATATGTGGGGTTTAGATCAAGAATATCCCCCCAAAGGCTTCGCAAACTCACAGGTGTAAAGTGATCGGATCAAGGGGCACTACACTCATTAGCAGAATCATCTACTGGTGAGTTTAACAACTCAAGGTGCTGTTTGAAGGTGGAGTTTGGCCAGAAGAAGCTGGTCACTGGGCAAAGTACATCTTCCTCCCTGGTTCCTTCTCTTTCTGCTTTCTGACTGCCATGAGATGAACAGCTTTTTTCCATCCCCCATGCCATCTGTGTTTAAACCTGCTGAACATGAACTGAACTTCTGAAACTGTGAGCCAAAATAAACTTCACTTCCTTTAAATTGTGGGTGTTGGATAATTTTCCCCCAAACGAATTTTTTTAAGTGACTAGGACAAACACTATCTAAGGAGAAAACAATCAAGGTAAACCATTAGAAAAAATTAACATTTTTTTCTTTTTCTTTAAATGTGTGGAAGTAGTTTTTAGTGATATTTTAACTGTTTACAATTATTTGTATTTGAAATACCATCAGAAGGGTGGGCCTCCATTTTTTTGAGGTTTTAGGTCTCTAAATATCTTTATCTGGTCCCAGTCTGTCGTCTCTAGGAGCATACTTCTGAAGTTCTGTGCCTCTCAAGAAAGCGACATAATTTAACTTCCACTGAGTATATAAATCATTAACAACTTTAATCAATAGGTATTTGTTAAACGCCTGGGATGAGCTAGGTTGTACATAAAGTAAAATTTTTAAAAATTGAAAAAAATATAAAATCTCAAAGATGTCTGATTTTTACTAACAGCACTTTATAGAACTAATGTGTTCTATACTTAGATAATATAATATTCTCTTTCTTGGGATACTAATACACTTTCCTGGTAAAGAAAACAAAATGCCTGGATAACATATATTTTAAAAGATCTTTTAATATTCAAGAGATGACAAACAGATAAAGCATTATCAGGTTGGAAATAACTGAAAGCATGAACCTAGACTGGTAGGGCCTCTTCTTTCTCTCTCTTGGAGATACCACCACCACCTCCTCCTCCATCACAGTCATTGCTAACGTCATGCTTCTCTTCCCTTTTCCCTGGAGGCAGTCATCTAAGCAGAGTTATATATTCAGATTTTTACCTCCTCTAGTATGTGTTCAAAAATCAAAACCTAAGCCTCCCCACAAGGTAGTACTATGACAGGAGACCTTTTGCACCTGACCCCAACTGACTGTATCCACTGATGTTAAGTTAAATAAAAAATAAACCCTCTTGTTCCAAAAGACATCAAGGGAAGATATTTTGCATCTGAACAGAGTATAGCTCCAGGGGAAGATGAGAGACCATACCTCAGAAGTTACAATCACAAAGCAGCCCTCAAGGGAGTTTGATCTGACAGTTATCACACTTTTAGTTGGGCCACAACCCAGTGTGAATTTTGCCTGATTCGTAGTACCTAAGAGAGACAGAGGAAAAACAAATAAAAAACTTATTATCTGCAGGACATTAAATCTTTATCCAAGATTTCAAAGAACCTTCATGAGATTTTCAAAGAAAAGTAGTTTCCCCAAAAAGATAACATGCAGGATGCATAATACGAAATTAAGAATCATTAGGGAGAAATAAAGACTCTGCACACTGTAATAGTTTTGCTTGTTATAGATGAAAAATAAAATATTTAATGATCTTCAGGGAATAGTTAACTCAGCAACAACAATAAAAACCAGAACTAGCAGAATTCTAAAAGAATTTTACAAAATTAATAGAAATAAATGGTACAATAATTGAAACTAAAAATTCAATCATTAAATTTGATAGCAGTAAAACGCAAAAGACAAAATGTGGAGGCATGGAAGATAGGTCAAAAGAAAATTTTTAGAATGTAGTATAAGCACAGGAAAAAGGACAATATAAAAGGCACAAATGATCAAGTAAATTTAATGTATATCTAGTCAAATTTCTACAAGGATGACTGAGAGACAGACAGAGAGATAGAGAGAGAGAGAACAGAAAAGAGGTAACAAAGAGACAATGAGACCTTAACATAATGGATCAGCATTCAAAAAGTTCAACAAATCCCACGTAAGGTAAAAACACACATTCAGATACACAGTACCACAGTGATTCTGCATAACAGCAAATCCAATAACATACCTTAAAAGAGAAGATAACTTTACAAAGCAGGAGACTTCTCGACAGCATCATCAGAAGACTGAAATAATTTATTTCAATGTGATAAAAGAATGATTGCCAAAATGAAATCATACTCCTGCAGTCAGTTAAGCAGACTGGGTTCTTTTGCTGACGGGTTCCCAGAGTGTGGTGACTGCCAATAGCAACCTCCTTGTTAGTGTATTCAGCCTGATGCCTGTATAGCCAGCCCTGAGAGACCTTGGAGACACTGCTCTCTGGTGGATGCTTGTGTATCTGACCTCTTCCATCCCCAACAGAGGTTCCAGACAGGCATCAGGAAGCCCCAGGGCACAGTGGCCAGGGTCCACATTGGACAGATCATCATATCTATCCCCACCAAGCTATAGAACAAGGAGCATGTGATTGAGGACCTACATAGGACCAAGTTCAAGTTCCCTGGCTGCCACAAAATCCACATCTCCAAGAAGCAGGCCTTCACCAAGTTCAATGCAGATGAACTTGAAGACATGGTGGTCAAGAAGTGCCTCATTCGTGAAGGTTATGGGTGAAATATATCCCAAATCGTAGTCCCCTGGACAAGGAGTGGGCCTTGCCTTCCTGAAGGCTTCCATTGTGTTTCCCCTCCTTCTTGATAAGTTCAATAAATCTTATCTCTGCCTCCCAAAAGCAAAACAATGCATAAAAGCCAAAGCAAAACCATATCCAATTGAAATATCTTTAAAATATGATGACAAAATAAAGATAATCTCACACAGAGTAAAATGAGGTTGTATATTAATCAAGTCTTTGCTAAAGAAAGTTCTTTAAAAATCCTATTTAGGAGAAAAATATCATAGATCTAAGCTCTAGACAGTAATATGAAATGAAGGCCAGTAAGTTGGAAACCATGCAGGGCCCAAGTCAGTTCACCTTTCCCATGAGTTGCTGGGCCTCAGAGGAGTATAACAAGAAACCAATTCACCCTTCCCATGAGCAAACCAGTGAGACACAAGAACACCACTACACTGCTATGTAAGCAACTGGTTGATTTGAAGGACAGGCTGAGTTGATAGCAACTAAGGCACAAAAACAACTTAATGCTTATATTGTTTGATTGACTTTTCAGGCCTAAGGCCAGTAGTCTGAGCATCTATTAAGAGGACAACAGTATACAATATCACAAATATGGAGAATTTCTTTCTTTCTTGTTTTTGACAGCCAATATTTTTCTCACTGTTTTGTTTTGTTCCACTTTATTGCTTTGTTTTATCTAACGTTCTGTTTTGATTGCTTTATTATATTTGATTTTACTACATCTGATGGTAAGGGCAGCAATTTTGAAGATAACAAGAGGCATTATGGTAGCCATTGTTGATTTCCTGTTATCCTGTTTTGAAGTCCTGTATCACTTTCACTGTTTTGTTTTGATTGACTTTAACCTGTTTTATTTTGTTAGGCATTATTCTCTCTAAAATAAAAGCAAATAAGTAAATAAATTGACAACTAAGTTGATTTAAAGAGAAAGTAACTATAGTCAGACATGATATAATCCCAGCTTTTTGAGAAGCTGACGCAGGAGGCTTGCAAGTACAAAGCCAACCTGTGCAATTTAGTTGGAATTCATCTCAGAGAAAAAAATCTGAGGACAGAGTGTTGCCAGGTTTGATCTACAATACCATTGAGAAATAAAAAAAATGGTTTATAAATTAATTTTTTAACATTTAATAATTTCAAATATTCAAAAATGACAGGTATTTACTGAATACTATGCAAAATTTAAGCAATTTTTCTCAGCCATCTTCACAACCTTCTGAATGAAGTATTATTTACATTATCACTATTCCATAAAAAAGTACAGTTGAGGTTAGATAATTTGTCCAGCTGCATTGCTGATAATTGGTAATACTAAATTTGAGCCCCAACTTTGAATCGTTGAGTTTGGACACTGTGTTTTGAATAACTCTGAAATAGTGACCTTCTTTAAATAAAGGGTAATAGAACATTGAAATTTAGACATTAAACATATATTCAGTACCTCTGAAGATCTTCCATCTGTCCATAATTTGGGCATACAAAAGGAAATACAATCAACTTACTGAACTCCTTCTGAAATTCACAAAGTATTGGGTAATACAGAGAAGAACATCATGGAGAAACTTTTAACCAGGATGACAGTACAGGTTGACACAAGGACTGAATCCAAACCAGGACAGTAACCCAGAGCCAGGGCAAAGGGCAAATACCACACCTAAATAAAATTAAAAGAGTCATGTTAGAGAAATAGGTCCAAGAAATAAATGAATGTCCAGAAATAAAAGATTTAGATGCAAGAATGTGTTTAGACATAGGTCTATAAAAATGGAGAAGATGAAAGAAAGTCAGTTCAAAGAGTTTGGAATATAAGAAAAGAGATCTGGGTTATTCACAGCAATCTCTGCTGGATACTGAAGACACGGCCCAGGTATGGGTTAGAAAAGTTGGGAAATCCAGAAGGGGAATGAACTGGCTTGGTTTCCTGGATCTGACAGCTTCCTTTCAGGGTAAATGTATTAGGGCAACTGTGTTTAAAATTGTTTTCAGCAGCAACATACACATTTTTCCAGAAAAAAGTTTTCATGGAAATGATCCAATTCCTCACCTGTGACCTGTTTGTAAAGATGGCTTATTAGTGCAATTTTTTGTTTAATTAAGTTCTAAGACTATTACAACATTAATGCTATTTGATATTCTGCTTTTGAAATAGGTGAACACTAAGGAGGCTCTATATAGTAAAAAGAATACAGGGAAATCAGAATTCCTCTTGGCTGGGAAGAGTGGCAACATTTTCACATTCGTCATAGAAATCTTCCCTCAAATTATCCCTGGAAAACTCAGGCATTATGACTCAGGAATTGGAAAGGATAGAAAGATCCAAAATAGTCTCCTCAGAATTTGAACTTTTGCCTTAAGTTAAAAAAAAAGCCTCAATTTGTCTGGGAGACTGATCTTTGGCAAGTGGAAGATAAGACTACATTTTCCCAGATGAAACAGGTTGTTGCTGGGAGAGAGAGCAAGCTATACCGGTATTTTGGGTCCTGTATTTAATAATTGTGAGACTGAAACCCTATAATTTGGAAAGGTAATTGCGATAATGACGTTTGAACTTCCTCTAATCATTTTTCTTTTGTTCCTACTTAGCATATAGTGAATTCCTTAGGACAGGACAGGGTATCTCAACAGTGAACAAGAAAATAAAGAGAGATTTCACTTGTTTTCCTTTACCATACTTGGTCCAACAATTAAAGGGAGACAACATAATTGTAGGAATGAAATATGATGATGTTTATGAGACTACAATGAAAGTGTAATAAGAAAATGAAACTCAGAGCCTCAAAGTCAGGACCTTATTTTCTTAAATATCTCATTATTTGTCAACATGTCCATTTCCCTCATTCCACCATCAATGCATAAGTGCAGATATTCAGTTGTCAACGATTTCTCAATGGTATTTTTACAGCCTCTAATGCTTTCTTCTCAGAAATGTTCAGTCCTTCTTTGTATCTTCAGAACAGTAATCGATGACATTATAGCTAGAAATATTTGATGAGTAAAATTGGTAAGATGTGTGAGATGGCACAGAGGAGAGAATTTAGCATGATTCCCAGGTTTCTGGTGGAGACAACTGGATGAATGGCAGTATGTTGCCTAAGTTGGGAGTGTTTGTAGGAAGAAAAGATTTGCTAGCAATGGGGTAATAAACTTAATTAAAAAAACAATAAAAAGCACTATCTATTATAAAGAATAATAAGCATCTACTTCCTTTCAGGTAATGAAGTTTACCAAATAACTCTGAGAATTAAATGTTTAGTTTGATGTGATTTTTGAAACATCCTAATGACTGTATCTAACTGCTGGTTTGAGATTCAGGAAATATGTCAGGGTTAGAGATAAACAGCTAGGCATAGGTAAAAATCAAAACCACGAGAGCTGTTGCAGTAGCCAAAATATGCATCTCAAATAAATAAAATAGCCACAAACAGCCAATATGATAAAGTGGAGGGAGTGTGGAATTTGGGCCAGGATGGCACTGGTTTTATTCCTAGATGAAATCTCTGTTTTTCTGCCCATTTATCTACAAAGAGATTGATTCAAAACTGGCCTCCTCTTTCCAGTTGCAATAAAATGATCCTGTTTGATCCTTCTCTACCATGATTCACTGGATCAGGTACAAAACCCTGGCTCAACCAACTCAATTTAAAGGCTATGCTGAGCTAACCAGATCTTCTTTGGAGTATTTAGACTAAGTGACCCAGAAATTGTATCAACTAACTGCCAACCTCTTCTGTCTCTGCTTTTATAACCAGCACACTTAATAACAATACTAAGTCAGAATTTCTATGAAAATATTGATTTATACGTGTGGATCACTATGTCTGAAATACTAGAAAGCCATTTAAATGATCCAGAAATTTCCCCTTGCTAAACTTCTTAGAATAAAGACAGTAAGTATAGCATTTAAAATAAATATAATTAAGGTTGAGTTCGTATGTCTAGGAAGGTGGTCTTGTAAGTGGAAATCTAGTAGAAAAGGACCCAAGAGCTCAAAGGAAATACGAGACATCAACAGAGATGGGAGGAGGCTAGACTGGCCCAGGGACAAGGCCCAAGAACAGAGGATCGTCCAAGTTGTGGTCATCATATATCCCCAATTAACTGGGTGACTTCCTTGAGCAGATATTCCAAAATGGACTAACTCCAGAGGCTGCTCTCACTTTGATCTTCATACTATTTATTATTGATTTCTTTTTAGCTCATTTGCCTCATGGGCACAGAAACATTGCTCTGACATGAATATGGTGAGGGAAGTCAAGAAAAGAATCCTTTATTGCTTCATCCAATAATTAAGGGAAAGACTGTATGCCTACTTCCTCCTCCAAACCTCAATGTTCCAGTCTTTTCCCAGGAATCTGTGTACATGGTATCCTCACACTAATGTGCATGAAAATATCATTGCTCTAGGCATTAAAACTTGCTCATTCTATTAACTGCATACATATAAAATACAGTACCACTGCATCGTGATACTCCTAAACTGTCAGTCAAGTTTTTAGGTAAATCTGCTTTCTATCAGTTATTAGCAATACATTTTGTTTCTTAAAGTAAACATCTCTTTACAAAACACTGATAACTGATACTTAAGAAAAGGATGTTCACATTTTCAATATTTTCTTTATATCTGACATTGTATTTTATTGTATTTTTTAAGTATACGATAGTATTGGTTCCAAAAAACTTTTTGGGCATAGGAGAGGAAATCACAGTGTTTAATTTTATGTATAAATGTATAGATTTGTAGAATTTATAAGTCACCTTTATCTATATTGCAAGAGTTTTTGGCTTGCATATTATCGTCTACATTTTCCAATGGCTACTCCTATAATTTTCAGGCTTTTCTTGTGCATAATAATAAGTGATAAGTTATATAGCTTTTGTAAGGAGATTCTAAGGGCTTCGGCATAAACCCTACATGGAAAGCAATCTTAAAATGTGTCATATAAGAAATCTTCAGAATTAGAATATTAAGACAGATAATGCATGGCCCTTCAGCGTGAGTGCTAATGTCACCACAAGGCTTTGTTATTCCATTTGTGAGATTGGACAATGACTAATGGAGCTGGTGAGAAAAGAGCTCTTAATAACCCTCAAAGTTCAGCTCTTTCTTAATTCCAACTGATGTACGGAATGAAATACTTTTGAGCGTGTGTATGCATGTGTGTGTGCATATGTGTGTATGTGTGAACACCAGCTCAAGCACAACCCGTGAAGGTATTGAAAATTCACATGTATATATAGGCCTTTGTTATTCTGCCTTATGAGATTTGTTTCTTCAAAATGAATAGTGTATGAATAGTGAAGACAATTTGATTCAACCAATATTGCCAATACCCTGTAAAGTGACACTTGAAATAGAGTATCCATTGATTTGAGGGCAGCATCTATATCTTTACACATAAGGCTAGATTGGCATTGCTTTCATTAGAAGTTTTCATTTAATCAAATTCTTAGTGTTTTACCTTGAAGGTGATATACTGAAAATTGAGATATTCGTATCTTCTTGGGAAAAGTCTTAAAATTATCAATTAAAAGCTCTATGCAAATGATTAGGGTCAAATTTATACAATCCATAGAATCAAAAGGTGACATAATTTCAGATATCCAAGGTTATCTCCTTTGCATAAAACAATATTGCCTGTATTTTCTACTTTATTTTTGTACTGTATTTTCCCTTACATTTTATACTTTACTTTTAGCTTAAAGGTAAATCCCTTTTAGGAGGTATGATCTCTCCATCTACTTTAATTTAAATTACTATGGTAAGAGTAGAGTTTAGTATTACCCTTCTGTTTCTATAGATTCCAAAAGTGTAGCAACTACAACACCCACCGGAAAGACAGCAATGGATTTGGATAGAACCAGTACTTAGGGCACTGGCATGAAGACATGGTCGACCTTCCAATTAAGCCAGAATGAATTAACATGCATTCTCTAAAAATTTATGGGAAGTCTTTCACTTGATGAGTGTTATCTTAAGCTATCAGAATACAAAAACATCTTTAACAAAGGAAAGCATACCATCAAGATGTGTTAGCTTTGGGCAGCTGCAGAAACAAATTACTTCAAACTTGATGACTTTAAGCAACATAAATTAATTAATTTTCTCTCTGACAGTACTGCGGGACACAAAGCTGAAATTATCTATTCCTCATTTTTTTTCCCCCAGGTACTGGGAATCGAACTCAGGACCTTACTCTTGCAAGGAGGGCGCTGCGCCGCTGAGCTATGTCGCTGGCCACAAAACTGAAATCAAGGTTCCAGCAGGGCCACACTGTGTCAAAGTGTCCAGGAAGGATGTTTCCTTTCTTCCAGGCAATCCTTGGTTTGCGGCAGAGGAAATCCAGACTCTGCGTCTGTCTCCACAGATGCTCTTTTGTCTACCCCTGTGTATTCTCTTCTTATGAGAATTGTAGTCATTGGATACAAGGCCTGCCATTAATCTAGGGTAATTCACCAAGCTTCTTGACCAGTTACATCTGCAAGGATCCTATTTCCCAATGTGGGTTAGAGATTTCATTTTCTTCCTTGACTCCACTCCCCAGCAACTCACATTCCAGTGAATACATGAATTAAGAAGGGGGCATTGTTCAACCAAAGACATCAAGGCAGCAATGCAGCAAGTGAACTAGCACTGTAATACAGGGTTAAGCTAGGAAGAGTGATATGGGACATACAAAAGGGGCAAAGAAAAGAAGAAAGGTATTGTAGGCAGAGGGTATTTTGAAGGACCCAGAGGAAGAATGTGGGGCATTTCCCCAGAACTTCAGAATGGTGGGACCCATGACAGACTAGGGCGTGGGAAGAATTAGAATGGCAGAAAGTGAATCCAGAAAGCTAAGGAGGGTCCAGCTCATGAAACTTTGACAAATTCCCCCAACCTGATAAATAGACAGCAATCGCACATCACAGTTCAGTTTACACCTGGGTCGTGTCACACAAAATCAGTACACTCTTGGAGCTTTGGCCTCAAGATAAATGACAAGAAACTTCAAATTTTATTGTTCACTCAATTCAGCAAGTGCACTGTCACTCCTGAAGCCTTGGTCCCTTTTCCTGTTCTTTTTAAATCAAATTCCTCCAAATGCCTTATAATTCTTAGAGTCACTTTAAGTCCTTCCCGTATAATTATAGTCTTTGCTTTAGAAAGTCGCTTCTCTCAACACGAAATGAAATCCCATCTTAGAGTGAGGGACCAGAGAAACCCAGATGGATTTTAGCAGTACTTAGAAAGTAATGCTGATATGTTGCAATTGCTTAATTAAGTGTGAGTTGTTAGGGAGTGGAGTCAAGGATGAAGCTGAAGTCTCTACACTACATAGAAGATGAAAGCAGAACGATTAACTGAGATAAGAGTAGAAGAAAGGTAAGGACCAAGGAATTTATGCTGCCTACAGAATATCCAGCTGAAGATGATATAAGCATGTGAATAAAGTCTAAAACTCAAGTTTGGGCAAAACATATACTGTACATGTATAAGCATAAACATGAGAATTACTAACCACAGAAGCTTTACCAGGAGTCCAGCCTGCTAGTGTCACAAGTCTGCAGAATAGCCTGCCACTTTCATGTCTTAATAAGTCTTTTTTCATATCTATTGCTTTTGTGATCCCTTACTTTTCTTCAGTCAGTTCCTCGTCATTAATTCATTTAAAATAATCTTTCAACACTTTAAGTAAAAACATATGCATAGAGTAAGTAATAAAAAGGCAGTTTGTAAAACTTTCTCTTTTCTCCTCTGCCTGGCCAACACAAATTTTCTCTGAGAATATGTCTATTATTTTCAGGACAGCAAGTTTGGTCATGTTTTCCTGTATTTATAGTGTGTCTTAATTAAATTTGAAGTCCATGAATATTGGGACATTGCTTTTCTTGTTTAATTCCAAATAAGATCTATTAAAGTACAAAGCATTCAGTAGGCATTCACACATTTATTGATGACAATTTTAATGTGTCGGTGTTTCCAAGTTGAAATAGACACCAAAGAAACACAATATGATTCAAATTTTCTGAGATTGTAATTATAATTATACAACATAAAAAGGAAGTGAAAAGAGACACCAAACACAAATATGATTAGTGGATCATTTCACTTTCTTTTATAAATAATTTTTCATGCACAATTACACTTACACCTGCATGTACTAAATGCATTTTTCCATGTTGATGAGGAAAGAATAATGAATGCCATCTGAGACATACTCTTCCATTTCAAGCCAGAAAGCTTTATGCCACCCCATTCAGGATTAGAAGAGAAGGGGGATGGTGTAGCATGAGAAGTTTTCTCTTTATAATGTTTCTTATTTTATAATCTTACTTTTGTGAAGTTTGTGCTCATGTCAGGAATGTAAAACTAAATGCATCCAGAATAAATTTTCTCTTCACTCATAGCTGGCTTTCATTCTTCTGATATTTTTGCCTGGGTTTAGGCTCATGATTATAACACTTAGCACATGAATCATTTTTTTCAACTTCAAAGAGCATAATGAACATTAAATAATTATTTCTCACAATGCTTCTGCAAGGTAGGTATTTTTGTTTCCATCCCATTTTACAGACCTAAAGACTGAGGACAGTAGCCAAGCAGGTGTCCCATGCATGATCTGAGAAGATTAAAAATAATAACAACCTTTTAAACCTCAATCACCTTTTCTCTTTTTAATTTGGTTCTTTCTATGGACTTTAAGATATAAGAAAGAGATTAGGAAAAAATTAACTCTGTGATGTTTTCAAAGGAGAGAAAAAATTTCACACCTTTTTAACTGCCATTCAGCTGCAGGTAAAGAATTTAACAGCTTGCAGAGTGCTAATTAGAGCACATTATAACTTGATTGACCTGCATTGGCAGCGGTACTGCCTGTGTCCTTGCAAGATGGAGATTTTCCTTCTTTGCACAGTTCTGAGTCAGGTAACTCACTTTCCTGACTACAGAAGCAGTGATAATTCAGAGGCAGCAATCAGAACCAGGTCGTATCAATCAATATTTAAAATGGAATTTTACCTTTGCATGCTCCGGGGATAATAACGACCGGTGCTTCCAATGGCCAAATGTTATCACGTTCACTTGCGTGAAGAGACAGAAATTGAGATTGTATTATCTGTCTTAACTTCTTAATTAACAAAGTCAAAGAAAATCCAAGAAACAAAATATCTATATTTGGCCTTTCATGGCATTTGATGTTTACTATTTGCCAAAGAAATCAAGTATGTATATTTACAAGGTAAATTCTTTGCACTCAAGTGGCAAAATGAGCTTTACTGAAAGAGTACATATTTGGATGAAAAGGGTTTTCTTTTTTACTTTGTTTGATAATTTTCTTGATGATCTAAAGGGATTTTCTGCAGCCTCTGATAATTAAGTTTAATGATGTTCTGTAAACCTAGTCATTCACTGTTCCTCTGGTCCCACATTTCTTCTTGGTTATTCCATAGAAACCTACCAAGTGGAAAGTCTTTGCTCATTCATTTATCTTCTTTTTTTTCCCATGCATAATTCACTTGTTCTACTTCCAGAATAAAATACTTGAGCAATTATTAGAAAGCAACCCTACAAAATCCTAAGATAATGTTCCCATTTTCATTGTTGTAGTAAAATACACTTAAAAATTGACTTATCGTAACCATTTTTAAATGCATTGTTCAGCGGCTTTAATTACTTCATATTGTTGTGCAACCATCACTGCTAACCAGGTTCAGATTTCTTTTCATCTTGCAAAGGTGAAACTGTTCCTACGCAATAAATAATAACTTTTCACTTTCCTCCTCCAGCCTTAGGTGTCACCGTTCTACCCTGTGTCTAATGATTTTGACTATTTAGGTATGTGACATAACTGAAATCATGTAGCATTTGCCTTTTTGTGAATTATTTATTTCACCTGGCATAATGTCCTTGACCTTCATGAATATAGCATACGTCAAAATTTCCTTATGTTTTAAGGCTAAGCAGTATTCCATAGAATGTATGCACATGTTTTGTTTATTTTTTGAATGATAGATTCTTGGGTTGCTTCTACATTTTGTGTTGTGAATAATGCTGCTATGAAGGTGAGTTCACAAATCTCCAAACAAATATGGAGATATTATGGTTCTTTGCAATATATAACTATGGAATTCAGCACATGTTACTCAAAATATAGCACCATTAGCATTTGATAAAATAGACAGAAGCAGGACTGACCTTCTACCTCCATTCTCTTATAAAGCAGGCCATTAAGAAATCTCTGGCTTTCCTGTCAGGTAGATCAGAAAACTCATTCCAGAGGGGTTCTAGTTACATCAGAGTAAAACAGTGAGGACACAGAGACACACAAAATCTGAACAGACAGTCATTGCAGTCTCCTCCAGTTTATTGTCATTAGAGCATATACCCCTTTGTCCAATGATACTTGTACATGACTGCTTTCTCTTCATTAAACCTAGAAATAAAAATACAATTTTCTGCATTCCTTTAAGTTTCCATTTTTCAAGTCTGTGTCATATAAAACTTATCTTAAATAAATGTGCATGTTTTTCTCTAATGTCTTTGTAATAGGTATTTCAGTCACAAACCTTCCTTTAGATGAAGAAAAGTTACTGTTTTTTAATCATCTGAAGTATACAGAGTAGAATTTCTAGATCACATGCTAATTCTATTTTTACTTTTTTGTGGAACTACCTTTGCGTATTCCATAGTATGTACTCTAGTTTATATCCCTGCCAATAGTGCACAAGGGTTCTAATTCTTTCACATCCTGGTCAATACTCATTTCTGTTTTTTGATAGTAGCCATCCTAGTGAATATAAGATTATATTTCACTACAGTTTCATTTGCAATTCCCAAATAACTGGTAAAACTGAATGTCTTATGTGTTTACTGAGAATTCATATATATCTTTTGGAAAAATGTTTATTTGAGTCATGTGCCCACTTTTGAAATGCATTTTGTTACTACTGAGTTTCAAGAATTATGTATATATGCTGGATAGTAATTTCTTATTGGATATATTATTTTTTAATTTTTTACCCTATCCCATGGGTTATCACTTTACTCTGTTTATATTATAGCATCTTTTGTCACACATGTTCTTACAATTTGAAATCTAGTTTGTCTATTTTTTCCTGTTTTCCTTTTGTATCATATCCGATAATTATTACCAAATCCAATATTGTGAAGGTTTCACCCTGTATTTTCTTCTAAGACTTTTTATAGTTCTAGGTATTGCATTTAGGTAATGAATTCATTTTGGATAAATTTTTGTATATGGTGTTCAGTAAGGCTGCCATGACATTCTTTTTCATGTGAATATCCAGAATTTCCCAGAACCATTTGGTGAAAAAACTGTCCTGACCGTGTTTCTTTTGGATGGTATTGGCATCCTACTTGAAATCATCCATTTCTTGCTAAGGTTTATTTCTTCACTCTCTGTTCTATTTCATGCATCTGTCTATCTCAGTGTTTATGCCAGTACCATCCTCTTTATTACTGTGGGTTTGTGCGATGCTTGTTTGAGCTCTTGGGATTCTTTGAGATTCTATATGAATTTTATGATAAATTTTCTTCCTCTGAAAAAAAAGATATTGAAATTTTGGTAATGATTTCATTAAATTTTTAAATCAGCTTGGGCACTGCTAACATTACGTCATTCACTCCATGAATATAGAGTCTGTTATCATTTACGGGTATCTTCTTTGATTTCTTTCAGAAATATTTTGTACTTTTCATCATTCCAGCTTTTTTTTCTCATTGCTTACACTTACTCCTCAAAATTCTATTCTGTTTGTTACTATTAAAAATAAATTTTTTCTTAATTTCCTTTTCACATTTTTCATTCTTAGTGTATAGAATGCAACAGATTTTGTGTATGTGTGTTAACTTTGTTTTGTGTATGTGTGCTACTTTGCTTACTACATATATCATCTTTTGTTTGTACAACTTTAGGGTTTTCTAAACATAATACAATACCATCTGAAAAAGAGGCAATTTTATCTCTTTGTTTCTAATTTGAATGCCTTTTATGTCTTTTTCTTACCCAATTGCTCAGGTTAGTAGTTCCATTACTATGTTAACTAGAAGGCAAAAGTGGGCATCCTGTCTTGTACCTGATCTTACAGGAAATGTTTCCAGTCTTTGATCAGTGAGTATGATGTTCACTACAGGTTTTTGTGTGAAGTTTATATTATACTAAGGTAATTTTCTTCTATTCCTGGTTTGTCAAAAGTTTTTATGATTAAAGAATGTTGATTTTTGCAAAGCACGTTTTCTGCATCAGTGGAGATGACTATGTGACTTCCCCCTTTCCTTGTGTTAACATGGTATATTGCGCTGATTGATTTTATATGGTGAACCAACCTGTACTTCCAGGAATAAACCCTACTCAGTCATGGTATATAATTTATTTAATAAGATAATGAATTCAATTTCTAGTATTTTGTTGAGGATTTTTGCATTAATGTACATATTAAATATTTATCTGTACTTTTGGTTTTTATAGTATCTGCTATGATTTAGATATAAAATGCCCTCCCCAAAGTCTCACATTTGAAGACAGGCCCTGGATAGAAAGAATGTGTTAGTGGTGAGTGACTTAGAAAGGTGTATTATCATACCTGGTCCTCCCTCTCAACTTTCTGGCTGTCGTGGTGTAAGCAGTTTTCTTTCATCAAGCTCTTCTGCTGTCCCTTTTCTGCCTTGGAACCAACAAACCTTTCATTGAGCCTTTCCTGCTTTAAGATATGAATGCTGTGTATTTTGTCCCAGCAATGGAAAACCTACCAATGTATCTCTGTTGACCTTGATATCAGTTAAACAGAAAACAGTGCACCAATGATCCAGTGCTACAGGAGGGCCTCAGCTGCAGAATGATAGCAAAAATCATCACAGTGTCTGCCACCAGGAATAGAAATTCAAACACATCTACACATTGAATCTTACAATTAGTCACCAAAACCAAAACACATTGAATCTTACAATTAGTCACCAAAACCAAAACACAATTGGATCCCGGGGATAGGAAGATGCTTTTACTCACATAGAGAACAGAAAGGTTAAAATTGGCTCCAGTAGTTTGCATTCATTTCCTGTGACTACCAGGTCCCCTAGCAGCAGACACTGGGCCACCGACCTATGCACACACTTACTTGTGGTAACAGAATGAATTCTCTCTCTCCCCAACTGAGTCCAAGATACTGAAAGAAAGGTGTGTCTGTGGACCTCTGATGCATATGTCTAAGGTGAACAAAGAAGCACACACTGACCCTCCAAGGAAAGATATGCCCACCTGATGCGATAAGCCCGACCTGGGCTCTGTGGGCTTCTGTATTTCTAAATTTCCTGGTCCTAATCCCATGGTCATGTGACCTATCTGGAGTTGAAAGATTGTACATGAGATTACTTTTCCAACTGTAACATGGGCATCAATTTTTTAGAAGTTTGAGAAGGACCAGTGTTAGATTTTCCTTGAATACTTGGTAAAATGTACTAGTAAATCTATCAGTTTGGGAATTTTCTTTGTCAGTGTTTTTTCCCCCCAATGCTGCGGATTGAATCCAGAGCTTTTGCTCTCAGCTAACTTCTAACCCTTTTTTATTTTTGATTTTGAGCCAGGATCTTGCTAAGTGCTTGTGCCAAGGCTGATCTGAACTTGCAAACTTCCTGCCTCAGGTTCCCAAAATGCTGAGATTATAGGCACTTGCCACCACATTGGCTATATCAGGAGATTTTTGTTACTGAATCAATCTTCTTACCAGTCATGGTTCTGTCAAAACTTTCTATTTATTCATGTTTAATCTTGGCAGATTTGTGTGTCCAGGAGCTTGTCCATTCTATCTGGGTAATCATGCTTATTGACATATAATTGCTCATTGTACTGTTTTATAATACTTCTATATCTATAAAATAGGTAGTAAGAACTTTTTTTCTGCTTTTAGTAATTTGAGCCTTCTCTAATTTTTGCTTTATTTAGCTAAAACTTTGTTAATTTTGTTGAGCTTCTCAAAGAAGTATTGTTTGTTCTTTTAAAAAATTTTTTATTTTTATATTCTCTATTTCATTTATCCCTGCTCTATATTTATTATTTTCTTCCCCCTGCTACCTTTAATTTAGTTTGCTTTTCTTTTAAGTTTCTTAAATTGTAAAATTTGGCTATTGTTGATTTAAGATCTTTTTGATGTTATAATGTATGTATAGCTATCAATAGAATTCCTTTCACTGTTCCATAAATTTTAGTGTTTTGTATTTTCATTTTCATTTGTCTATAAGCCTTTTCTAATTTCCCTAGTGATTTTTTTCTTTGAACCATTGGTTGTTTAAGAATATATTGTTTAATTTTTGCAAGTTGTGAATGTTTCAGTTTTTATAATATTACTGCTTTTTAACTTCATACCATTATGGTCTGGAAACATTTTATATAATATCTACCTTTTCATTTTACTGAGTCTTTATTTGCGTCCTAACATATGATCTACCCTGGGAAATATACTCTAGAGAAGAATGTGCATTCTGCCGTTGAGTAAGAACACTCAGTTCATAGCACTTGCCTTCTTACTAGTTGTTCTATTCTTTCTTGAGAATGGGATATTGAAGCCGCCAATATTGTTATAGGACTCTATCCCTCTAATTGGTCAAACTTGTTTCATACATTTGATAGACTGCTATTAAATGTGCAAATGCTTATATTATTATACTTTCTTATTGTGTTGAAACTATTATTTAACATAAAATGTCTTTGTTTCATTATTTTTTACATTTAAAGTGTAACCATGCAGGCTCTCTTTTGGTTGCTATTTACCATCTTTTTCTATCACGTTCAACCTATTTGTATCTTTCAGTCTAAAATTAATCTGAAGGTGCTATATAGTTGGATCACAATTTTTAATCCATTCTGGTAATTTCTATCTTTTCGTTAAAGAGTTTAATCCATTTACATTTAAATTAATTACTGACAAGGAGAGAGTTTTGTCATTTTTCTATGTTTTCTGTATTTTCTAGTTTTGTCTCTCATTTCTTGCATTACTGTTTTTTGTGTTTAAAGGATCATTTGTAGCCGGGCGTGGTGGCGCACGCCTTTAATCCCAGCACTCGGGAGGCTGAGGCAGGAGGAGTGCTGTGAGTTCGAGGCCAGCTTGGGCTACAACGCGAGCGCAAGGCCGGCCTGAGCTACACAGTGCGACCCTGCCTCAGAAAAGCAGGGCTGGGAGTTTGGCTCAGTGACTTAAGCGCCTGTCTGACAGGCACGAGGTTGTGAGTTCAATTCCCAGTGCCGCAAAAAAAAAAAAAAAAAATAAATAAATAAAGGATCATTTGTTTTGGAACACTTAAATTTCTTTTTTATTTTCTCTTTGTATATATTTATTAACTATTTGCTTTGTGGTTACCATAGGTATTAAATTTAATATCCAAGATTATGCCACTATAATTTGAATTTGTATCAGCATAATCTCCATAACATGGAAAAATTCTACTCCTTTAAAAACTCCATTTAAACTCTTTTTGGTCATGAAGAAAACAAAATTATACCTTCATACATTGTGTGTCCAAAGCATAAACTAATAACTTTTTAATTAGTTACTTAATTAAGTTGTATAGAAAACACAAATGAGTTACACATCAGCATTTCCATATCAGCATTTATAATTGCCCATATATTTGCATTTAATGAGATTTTTATTTCCTTGTAAGCTTCATATTACTAAGTGTGTCCTTTAAATTTCAACCTGCAGAATTCTTTTCAGTTTTTCTTGCCAGCCAGATCTAGTGGCAACAAACTTTCTCAGTTTTTGATTATGTGTGGTTGTCTTAATTTCCAGGTAGCAAGACAATTTTGCCAGATATAAGATTCTGGCTAACAGTGGTTTTCTTTAAATACTTTGAATATGTCTTCCAACTAACTTCTTGCCTCCAAAGTTTCTGAAGTGAAGTATTTTGGCAATCTTATTGAGTATCCCTTGTATGTGTTAACTCATTTCTCTCTTCTCTCAATTTTCTCTTTTTTTTTTTTTAATTTTTTTGGCTTTTCACAATTTGGTTATTATGGATATCTTTGAGTTCATCTTGTTGGAGTTCCTGGGGCTTTTTTGATGTTTATTTTAAAATCTTTCTTCAAATTTGGAGAGTCTTCAGTCAGTGTATTTTTCAATATTTTCCCTGTCCCTTTATCTCTCTTTTCTCCTTCTGTGACCACACAATGTATACTTTGGTTTGTCTGGTGATATTTCACATTTTACATCTTTTTTTCTTTCTAATCACCAAACCCAAGTTTCACTTGTTCTATCTAAGGTGCTCAGAGTTGTCTTTGAATTCCTACATTAGTTTTACCCCAGAATTAATTGATTAACTGGTTTATATCTGTGTATGGATATTTCCATTTTATCTGTAGTTCATTTTCTTCACTGTCGTTAGCCCTTTGAGCACATTTAAGATACAGTTATTTTAAATCCTTTCACTTTTTTCTTTCTTTTTCATGATCCTATCACTGGAACTTTTTGCTCTAGTTTACATTTTGCTTTTATAAACACTATCCTTGAAGGCGATTTTCTTCTAAACGTATTGAACACTGTTTCAGTTAGCTTTCCATCACTGACACCTGAGATAATCAGCATATAAAGAGAAAAGGGTTATGATTCCTCATGCTCTCAGAGGTCCCCATCTGTGACTGGATGTTCTGTGGCTCTCAAGCCGTCATTATGGCTGGAATACATGGTGGGACAAAACCACTCCTCTGAGAGGGAAAAAAAAAACAGAGAGAAAGAAACAGACTGGGACCCCACTTTCCCTCCCAAAGACAAGAAGACCTCCTACTAGATGGACTCTCTTAAGGTTCCAGCACCTCCCAGTGGTACCAAACTAGAGATCAAGCCATGAGCACACAGGCCGTGAGGAAACATTCTAGATCTAAACCACGGCAGGCACTTTCCTTGTGTGCCTCCCGACCCCAGGAGCCAGTCTCGAGAGGTAGTGCTTCTGCCTTTCTCATCAGCTATATCCCTACACTATTTGGGAAAGTGCCTGGTACATGCTAAGAGATTCACTAATATTTGTATGATCAAATAAGTAAATTGTGTTCCTTTCCAATTTTAGTTATTGAACATATCATCCTCTGCAAACATGGTGTTAATTGTATCTATTATGAAATGAATTATCATTCAGTTCCATTATTTAGCAGCAGGTCTTTGTGATCCTAAAGCAGAAGTAGCCAGAAGTTGAAGAAGAAGGAAGAAAAAAACCAAAACACATGCAGTCAAATGCATGCCATCTTACGGTTCTCTGTGTCATTTTTTCAGCCACGGTAGCCAAATGTAATGCTTCCTTTTTCCCACATATTTCAGATTGATTGTTTATTGTTTTTTTTTTCTTTTCCACCATCTCTTCAGTGAAACCAATTGATGTGCAATTTGTCTTATACTAAGTATTGGCTAGAGTTCTCTAGAGGAACAGAATCAATAGAAAAAATTTCTCTCTCTCTCTCTCTCTCACTCTCTCTCTGTTTTGAGAGTTAAGTAGATGTCAATTAACTGTCACATTATCTTTGTTCGAAGGTAGCAGTATCAAATAATTTTCCAATAAAAATAAGGTCAACAAACTGTGAATTATCTAGAAGGCATCAGTAACAAGGTCACTACATGGAATACTTACTTACTCTATCTCCTTTATACTCAAGAGAGATTAGCCACAGAGTTGAACTTACTGGCAGCCAGTTTTTAAGTGACACCTAAATCCTCATGTCACAGTTCATGATCTTGGCTTCACACCATGTTATTGTTTTTCTGATTGTAGTTGTTTACTACGTTAATTGCATTTCTTTTTTTTTTTTTTTTTTTTTTTTTTTTTTTTTTTTTTTTTTTTTTTTTTTTTTTTTTTTTTTTTTTTTTTTGAGATACGATTTTGAGGTGCTTGATCATGAGCAGAAATAGTCAAGACTCCTTTTTTTGCCAGGCATGGTGGTGCACTACTGGAATCCCTGTCCTCTGGAGGCCGAGGCAGGAAGATGGTTACAAATTCGAGACCAGCCTGGGATACAAAGTGAGCCCAAGGCCAGCCTGAACTGCAGAGTGAGACCCTGTTTCAAGAAAGACAAAAGAAAAAAAAAAACTCCTTCTTTTAAATGAAATGCACATGAGAGGCATTAGACCATTCATTCACATAAGTATGCTTACTCTTCTATCAGAGTAGTCTTTCCAGTTATACTCAGCATCAGTAAATCATGTGTCTTTTCAATAAAAAATACGTTCAGAGCCCTCCTACCTTGAGGATATATTCTATAGTTAATTTTCCTCTCCTGGATTACTTCTTTAAGTTTTATTTTCAGGCTTTATTTTTAAGGTATGAGGCATGGATAGCAATGTATTATGGTGAGAGTTAAAAAATATTAGTAAATTTACACAGCTAATATACCTTTACAGAAATGTGTACTTTCTAATTCTCTTTTCAAATTAGTTTTAAAACACATGAGATTTAAAAAATAGATCCAGGAGGATAAATTCAGGATTGAACACAAGACAACAGCAACAAAAAAGTTCATGATATTTTTAAATATCCAATTTCTATCATTTGAAGGCAAATACACAATTTGAGAGACAATCAAAAGCTATTTGCCACTGGGTCATACTTATTTTTCTCAAAACAAAATGTGCCCACAAATAACTGAAAACATATTCTTTCACAATTTATTTCAGAAACATAGTACCAAAAGGAGAGTGCCCATAAATTATATATGAAAACTCAGTATGGTAAGTGTGAAATGCTCCACCTTGACTACTTAAAAGAAAAACAACTCTGTGTATGTGTGTGTGTGTGTGTGTGTTTGTAATAACACAGAATCAAGACATTATAATTACCCCTGCTTCTAGTTCACTCTGTCTACATACTAACTTATCATTATATTTGCTTGTGGCTTGGTGGAAGGTTTAGTTTATTTACTGTGCATCTTGTAATTTTTCATCAAAGGCCTGAAGCTTAGGCAGACATAGTTCATATGGTGTTTTGAGGATTAAGTCAGATAATAAATGTCAAAACTTTTATAAAATTATAAAACAGTATACAAAGCCTAGTTTTTAATACTGTTATTATTTTCTATCTTCCACATAGATCCTAGGATAAGATGAACCATAGTTTGTATATTTAATTTGTTGACTGACACAGCAGCTATTTGATTAAGATTGTTTTTAAGGGTTTTTTTACATTAAGCATTGGTTCTCTTATTGATAATTAACTTGTGCATAACTTCAAAGGGAAGGAAAAGATTTTATTACTTACAAATGAACTCAACATTCAGTCTTTCCTTATTCTCTCTAACTCATCATGCTGCATTTCATTCTATTTTAATATAAATGTCACTTCTTCTAAAGGAAAAAATTTTTTTAAGAAAATACACACACATCAGAGTACGAACCTGCAACAAGAAATAAGTTAAAGTTGAAATAGTTTTGTTATATAAAGTAGATACTTTGATGTTAAGAAAGTTTTCCTCTTGACTGACAATTACGTTTAACTGTGATTTGACAGTAACTCTTACACATTTGACAAAATTCTCATATTCTTAGGGCTAACTTCTTTTTTCATGACATACACATTTTCATGGCAGTTCAAGTGTAGCCAACCACAGTTACAGGCTTAGGACAAGGGGATGTCTCGTCATTCTTATTTCTTATAATCACTAAAGCACATAAAAGGAAGGGGTCTAAGAATTGAAAAGAGCAGGAAAGGAGGCGAAAGATAAGGAATGAAAAACACAACAAAACCTAAATAAATAAATAAATAAATACCAACTCAAAATGTATTATGTATATGTATAAATTCCCCTTGATAATTATACTGCAAGCATCCACTAAGAAAAAAAAAAACGTAAATTAACTGGGTAGTTTTATCATGAAGATTTATGACACTATAAAAGTGTGGAGACTAACTAAGCAAGGTCTAAAATCTCCAGGTGGATGATTGGCCAGCGAGGATTGTGAGTGGGTGAAAAACCACAAGCAGAAGTTTGGAATCCACAAACAGCTGATCAAGAAAGGAACACATTGGCAGGCGGGAACCTCAGGAAGAATGAGCTGGAGTGAAGACCAGGCTCAGAAAAACTCTCTTTTTCAAAAAGGGAGTTTCTTAGTTACTTTCTCATTACTGTGACAAAATACCCAATACCCACCAATTAAAGGAAGAAAATTTTCTTTTAGCTCATAGTTTATGGAGATTTCAGTCCAAGGTGGACACGTTGGGCAATCAGTGGACCTACTCAGTTATTGCATGCCTATTATCCAGTGTCACACATCCATGATCCAGCCACCTCCCCAAAGCTTCACTTATGAGTACCTGAGGCTTTGGAGGGGGCATCTAGCTATAAACCACAACAAAAGGATTCACTTTATTTCAACAGTGAGGATTGGTAGTGAGCATTAAGGAACATGAAAATTAAAAAACAGTTATGAAATATGCAGCCAAAAACTCTCATGAAAGAAAGGTAGAATGAAAAGAGAAGATGTGGTCATGTCCACTCTTTTGATTAAGGTGTATTATTAGGGTTTTTTAATTGCATCTAGAAAATTCTTCACAGACACAGGTGAATGCATAAAGGAATAACAGGGAAAAGAGAGTGTGTGCTACCTTCCTTCCATCTCCTAGCTTTTCTGAGAGTATAACCCTCTCTGGCAATCCTAACTGAAGACATTCCAGGAGAGTAATTCTGAAGACTATTTCAGCCCAGCCAAACAGATATCACAGAGACATTGGCTCACAGGAATGAGGGTTGACCAGATGCAGTTTTGTGGTACAACATGACTTAACTCTAACAGCCAGAGATCATAAAGAGTCATGAAAAAATAAGATCAGCCGTTGATTATAACTAAAATTAATTTAACAAGCCCTTACTCTGAGCCACACATTGTTTTAAACACTCAAAACATAGTAGCACAAATTTCACAATCTTATGAGGTAAGATACTATTATTATCCCCATTTTTTCTGAAGATGACATTGAAGGATTGATAGTAACTTACCCAAGGCTACAGGGTTTAATCTAAGTAGCAAAGCATGTTTTTGAACTGAGGGAATCTTGATCCAGAATCCATGGACATTATGACTGTGTTTTTCTTAAGTGTCAAAAGCTCCTAAATTTTTAAACATCAAAAATGTAAATGTCCTAATTTAGTTCTAATCCTTGAGATTGTAATACTTTTTCAGTTTATCTCTTATACAGTAAAACACTGTTAGGATAAGAGCTCATATTTCCATTTCTACTTAACCTCTCTGTTGTTTGTTTTTATCAAACTATGGACTGAAACATTTTGTCAACTATGTGAGTACAGCGAGTTCAGTTAGTAAAATGCTTCCTCAAAGATTGGGCCAAGCCTATAAGGTCTCTAGTCTCCAAGGGTGTATACTGCTCACAGCCCTCGAGTTCCCTGCAGGGCATAGAATATTTTATATTATGTGCAGTCCATTCCAAAGGGGCCAGATTCTAACATGCCATGAAGGATGAAGGAGGCATCAATAAACCGAAGGATTTTAGTGAAACCACTTACTGTAAGTGTGACAGACTTAGATGGGGAGTGTGACACTGTAAAGTACTCTGAAAAATCACTGGCTTCCACTGTTTTATCTCACTCACACTGTACTTGTTCCTGCAAATGAAAGTACTTGGTAAGGCCAAGGATTTCCTTCCAGAGGGTTGGTGGCTATAAAGGAATTGAAAAATGGGGGTGTCATTAGGCAGAAAATTAAAGGAGGGGGGACCCATTCAATCACCGTATCATATCACCAGGGTATACAAAGGTAACACTAACTCTTCGCACAGCAATTAGCAGTCCACCAGTCTATTTTTCTATATTTTTTCCATAGGAATATTCACAGTTGATGTCTGAGTTCTTCGACAGTAAAATGCTTGCCATAAAACAGGAGCTGCTAGGGGCTTCAATGGAAAAATGGAAATTAGTGTCAAAATGATGTCATGGCTTCAAAACATTGTTGGTACAAGTGCCTGACAGGCATCCTTGACACAATCTATAATGACATAGTAAGAAAGCAAAAATAATGTGACAATGACTTTCTATAGGACTTATGAAGAATGACTGGGTGGGTGCTGCACTCCATATGCTGATCTCAAGCAGAAGATGCATTTCCTTTCTCAGACATCAATATTTATGAGATTTATTGATTATCGTGTCATGTTTAAAATATGTGCTTAACAGTATATTTAAGGGTCAATGCGAGTAACAGGGACACATAAGAGAGAGCAAGCAGGACAAGACAGACACTGTGACATTCTTTGTCAGTTCATACTAGCTCAAGCAAAATGCCTCTTTGTGAAGATATAAATCAGCACACATTAAAAACAACTCTCAGGGAAAATACCAGATCAAAAAGAAGCGATGAATATTTAAAGAATATTTAAAAATGACAATAATATTTATCTCATATCAGTTCTTCCAAAAGCCAACTTCTTTAAGAAAATTATTAGTACACTATGTGGAAATGTTCTGGCTTATTGCTAATTTATTCACTGTATGAACCATAAAACCAGCTCTATATTTTAGAGCTGGATAATGTTAGACCTGGCACCAGCTCTTTGAGCAAGCAGGGCAAAGTCAGGTTAAATCAATTGGAACTGCATTTGGCTGCAAGTATTAGATCACATACCAAGAGGTCTGGAAATAGTTTTAGAGTGGCATAAAGATCATGAATACCATGGAGGGTCCAAGACATCTCCAACACTCCCACAGTTAGTGTGTGACTTTTGACCCTGACATACAAATATGGCTGCTGTACTTCTAGATATCATGTCTGTGATCCAGGAAGGAAGAAAGAATAGGGCAGGAGGTGGGAATCACAGATATCCACCCACTGGCAGATCTCAGTCATATGACTACTTCTAGTTGTGAGTGAAACTTTTAACTTTTATTTCAAGATAGAGATAGAAAGACAGAAGGGACTGAAAGTGGAAGTTAGCTCAGCCAGCCTCACCTATGAATGTCTGTAATATTAACTGTGATAGACTGAATTATGCCCTGCCCTAAAGTCATATGCTGAGATTTTAATCCCTCATGGGACTGTGTTGATGACTATACACTATACTAATGGAGTAAGATCCAATGAGGTCACAAGGATGGATGAATGGAATCCCTGGTTGGATGGAACAAATGAGAAGGAAAAGAGGAAGAGGAGGAGAAAGAAGAGGAAGAGGGATAAAAAAGAAAGTGAACAACAATGTACCATAAGCTTTTTTATAGCAATGAAGAAATGAACCCACCCCTTGTGAAAAAAAAAAAGGCTAGATTTTGGTAAACCAGAAAATGAGAACACTTGCCAGAAAATGAAGCCCGTTTGAAGTCTGATCTTGATCTTAGACTTCTTAACCTCTAGAACATCTTGGCCTGTGTATCTGCTCTTTAATTGACCCAGTCCTCAGTATTTAGTTACAGCAGTCTAAGCTGACTGGTAGACTACTGTACTCAGACCTGGGCACTCACTTATTCATGCAGTAAGAATTTAGCAAGCACCACAGTGTTGCAGTCACTGAAGATACATGCATTGAAATGAACATGACACAGGTCTGTCTGGTGACTGGTAGCAAGACAAAACCAGCAGTAACTTTTGTATGGTAGTTGTTTTCATAGGTAATTATAGATCTGTATTGGAATATAGAGGGGAATAAGCTGAGGTTTCACCTATCAACTCAGCAATTTGCCTTTAAGGAGGGTCACTAAAAGGGATTGACCTCCAAACAGCAGGCTAGTTACTCAGTGTTTCTAAACTTCAACTATGAAAATGGGGCTAAAAATCAAATCAACTGCATATAGCTGTTGAATCAATTTAGTGAAATAAGCCACGTTAATGCACTAATGAGATATGCCATGCTGCCTGACATTTTGTAGGATTAAAAAATTATAATCACATCAACTAAATCAGGGATCAGTGGTCTTTTTCTGTAAAGGGCCTGATAGTAAATATTCTAGGCTTTGTACGCAGGTTATAGTGTCTGTCGCAACTAATCAATTCTCCCATTGTAGTGTGAAATCAGCCATAGACAACACGTAAATGAATTAGCATGCTGTGTTCCAACAGCACTTTATTTACAAAGACAAGTGATGGGCCAGATTTGGATCATATTATTGCAGATACATAATTGAAAATAATTTTAGACATTATTGTGAGAGACTACTTCATATTTGCCTTAGACATATACCCTTTTTGTAGAGTTAGGAAAAGTACATAGTCACGAGTATTTTTGGTATACACTAGGACCACATCTGTGGACACTTAATCCCTCAAATATTTTCCCTTCTAGATTTATGTTTCAGAACAAGAAAGGGCTTAGCAGCAAACCACTATGTTAAGTGATTGGCTTTCTTCCAGTTAAATTTTTTTTGTTGTTTGTTTCGAGTCATAAAATAAAATTCAGTTCCTGCCTCAGAGTTTCAAGAACCAGAAGAGTCAGATGGGGCAGGAGATTTTAAAAAGCATAATTTTCAGTTAAGTTTATTTGAACTGAGTTTTAACTGAGTGCCAAGTTCTATATTAGGCACTAGGGAAACCAAGAGGAAGACATAATCCCTGCCCTCCCAGAACTTGCAGCCCTTTGTGGGTTCAGGGGGTTGCAGTGCTCATTCTCTAGTGGTAAAGCAAATGTGTTGTCTGCTTTCGCAAGAAATCATTGAAACTTTCCGCAAGAGCACCTGGATTAAAGCAGCTACGATTTCACTACGCTCTTTGATGACAAAGGTTGAAGGAGGCTTTTAGTGGTGGGCTATAATTTCATCATAATTCAAATGTTGCCTGTTCAATTTTCAATCTCATAACTCCATGATCTTTTTACTTCAATTAGCAAAATAAATCACTGGCAAGCAGAGCTGAGACAACTGGAAATTTCCAACTTGTACAATCTATCTCTTTTTCCAGAGGGAACCTTGACATTCTCTGCTCACAGGTTTTAAACTCCTCTCCTTCCACACATTGCCAAAGTTGGATTTTTTTTTTTTTTGAAAGACAAAAGAATTGTGGACAGAGTGAAACTGTGGGAAGAGACCTTGACTTAGAATATTATTACCTTGGGAGACAAGTAGCCAAGGGTTTCGCCTTGCTTCCTTTTATATAGAAATAAAACACCAGCACTAAGCTCGTGTTTGCAAGCAGCCAGATGCTCCAGCTCCTTTTCCTTTTGATGTATATTTGTGTATGAAAGCTTCATTTTCTTTGTTCCAGTGACTGAGGGAGTTCGGCCTCCTCAGTATAAAGCATCTACTTTCATTTCCTTTATTGAAATAGATATTTATCCCATAGAGAATGATCCATATTTGTCTGTGGGTCCTCCTTTCTCCCTTCACGTGTCTCCTGGTTATATCTTTTTCTTTTTTTCTTTACCAGGCGTCCACATGGCATAATTCCAATTGTGTTTATCCACTCCAACTAATTGATAGTCACATAAGTGCAAGTCATGTGAGGTATCATTGTGAGAGATTTCTGTTTGTCTCTTTAATTAAGCAGTTGTTCACAGGTGCATACAGTTACAACGAAATTAATTGATAGCTTTATACTGCACTTCTTTAGCTCACTGGTATTTGGTGTTTGCAAACAACTATTAGATTTGTCTTATCTTGCAAAGAGGAATTATTTATCATTTTCTTTCAACAGAGGTTAGGACAGGTTGCCTTAAGTAGCAGAAAATCTATCAAAACAGCAAAGATAATTTCTCTAAGAAGGAAACAAAATGAAATATTTATTTATAGAATATTTTATCACCACTGAGAAGTACAGTGAAAAGGCCTGTATGTTTCTGTCCGCACTGCAAGTTTCCTGACTGTCAAACATCATTGCTACCCAAACCAAATGACTTCCTCTAAAGGCTGTATGTTTATCTTCCAATGATACTGCAGAGTTACACATACTTACAGCAGTCAACTGACGTTTTGGGGGATTAAATTTATTAGTACTCATTCTTCACTTCTTTTCCTGAATGTTTTTGGGTACTAATAAAGCACCTTTCCCTTTTTTGTTCATAGCAAGTCTCCCACCCAGGGAAAATTTAAACCTATGTGCTATGGTCAGCTCTCTTATGTGCTGGAAGAAGAAGGATGTTAAAGATAAAAGGCACCTGAGTCTCATGTCCTTTATGTAGGAAGTTGGAGAGAAGGATTAAAAATGTAACCTCTGAGTGAAACTTTTTAAATTTGAGTCCTCATTTTTTAACCTATGTGTCCTGTACAAGTTATTTATCCTCTCTGCTTTTTGATTTACTTATAGTTGAATGGGGAAAAGTACTTCATAAGTAAATACCTCATAAAAATGTTGCAACAATTAAATGAGTCAATGCAGTAAAGTCTTTAAATGACAAATGCAGAATAATTACAACTATTGTTTGTAGCAGACTGTCACTTAAGCAGTTAATTTAACTTTTCAGTCTCAGTTTTCTCACAGTAACTTTTGGATATTAATATTAATTGATTTGTTAATCGAAAAATGTTCCAAGCATATTAATAATTTACCTGATCTTTCTTTAAAGACTCTCCAACTTGCAGACTCATCTACATGATCTGTTTGCAAGAATATAGCACCTACTTAAATAATACCATTCACTTCTAGTCATGTGTTTTATCTCATTCTTTCTATTCCCCATCTGCTTCCCTGCCCATCAGTTACTTCAATTTGGCAAGTGATGAAAACAGGTGAAACAAAGGACTCACTATGTATGTGCAGTGGGTTTTTCTCCATCCTGAAAGCTTCCATAGATTCAAAGTCCTTGTGGACTACCAAATTACTTGTCCTAGTCACTCAATAGACAGAGCCCAGAAACAAGCAAATTAAAATACATATTTAACCCTTAGAAGAAATTCCAGTAGTTTGAGAACTAGTGATACATTTGGATAGATTGCATTATCAGATTCGCATCTCACTCACAGGAAAGCAGAGTTCTGAGGGGATAGGACGTTGAATGTGATGCATTCGATTAGAAACAGAGAGAATGTGCTTATTAGGTCTTTAGGACGGTAAAGTATGTAACTGACCCTTGGGGCTATGGGAGTGGCCACTGGCAGAATTGATCTACAGGGAAGTTACCTGGGGTGTGTGTGTGTGTGTGTGTGTGTGCGCGCGTGTGTGCACGCATGCACAGAAGTGAATATAGGCAAAGATCTGTATAAAATCGTATTTGAGATTAGAGCACAAAATATCACACTGAAACACTAAATCTGTCATCAACTCTAAGAAATAAATTTAGGGTTTGGAATAGAAAATTAAATCTAAAAGATCAGGAGCTAGACAAAGCCAGGAGTGGAGTTAGAGGTAAGGAACAGGGAGAGAACAGGGCACGAGGGCACGACACTGCAAAAAACAAGCCTGGATGAGGCACAGAGCGCCCTCTCATGGTACAGCCTCTGGGATGAGTCAGACTGAGGGAAAGGTAAAAGGTGAATGCACATAACCTATTACCACCATAAATACACTAATTTTGTATTCAGTACAACTCCAATTTTCCTTTATTTGCACCAGAAATCGAACTCAGGACCTTGTGCACGGCAGGCAATTGCTGTGCTGCCAAGCTAAATCCCCAGCCCCTCCTTGTGTGTTTTGACTCTAGATTCGTAAATCTCCTAGAGCTTACGAGAGGATTAAGGGAAATACTACTTACATTTGCAAGCAGAGATTATGCCAACTTTTATGTCTTCGCAGCTATTGAAGACTCACAGTGGTGGTTATCAGGGAACAGGAAACCACTTGGACTGGCAACATTTGGAACCACAGACTAGTTAGTTCCATCGTGAAAGCCTATCCTCATCATCTAAGGTTTGCCCTGTGAGACCCCTCGGTCCAACACATCCATGCACTAATCTTTTCAAGTCCCGTCCCCACCCTGGTGTGTTCTTTCTCACCTTTGCTTCTCTCTTGTACCAATGCATTCACTGCTATCACTGGAAATCTGGAAAATTTCTTCTATCAAAATGTGTCTCATTCTCTTTCACATGACATTTTCCCATGCCATTAACTACTCTGTACATTAGAAACTTTTTAACTTTCTTGTGTAAACGTCTAGGGATTCAGTGATGGTCTTCAAACATGGAAACAGTTAACACACTGTTCTCCCACTATTCCTGCTGTTATTATCTTGAGCAATTTCTGCATTTTTATATCACAAAGCTAGTATCATAGCCTCATCATTTCTTGGCCCTCTAAAGACCTTCTTCAGTTTCACTCCTTGTCAACAACCCAATCCTGTGATCACATGTTGGCATTTGATCACAGAGGAAATGACTGCATTATAAAATCTTGAACACTTTTATTTCATATACAGTTATAAAACAATGTAAGGTTTATATGACTCAAATGTTACCAGATTATGACAACACACAACATAGAATAAAAATAGAGACAAGGAATTGAATAAAATGCTAAATGAAAAGAAAATCTAATAAAGCAGGAAGAAAGGTTAATAAAGAAGAACATATACCAAAACTTCTAGTTGTTAGTGGTAAGTTACTTCCCAAACAGAAATCTGATCACAGTTCCTGTAAGGGAAACACAGTTCCTGTGAGGGAAACACAGTGTTATGTGATCTCCTTTATGTGTGATAAAAGTGAAAATGTCCTCACTATCCCTAGGGTTTATCCTGCTAATGACTGTTGTTTCTCAAGGTTTTTTTTTGTTTGTTTGTTTGTTATGTACTCTAATGATGTCAGTGTCATTCTCCTGAGAAAAATACAGTAAAAATAATCATTATTATCTCAAAACAATGAGTTATAAACATGCAACTGGGTTAACCCCAGAATAACGTAAAGAAAATCTAGACTAATCCATGAATATTGTTTCTTGAAATGAAACTTTGAGAACATTTGGACACCAGAGGGTTCAAGGTTAATATTGTTTCACAGAAAAGTGGACTATGAAACTTCAATGGTGCAATTTTAAAGTGAAGTTATATATTTGACACTTGCTTAACATAGAATAGGCTTGAAATATATTTCTGAAAACAAGCCCTGCAGCTTTTGCTTGGAAGTAGGCCAAAAAAGTGATGAGAAGGGTTGAGAATTTCTCCAAAACTATTATTGCCTGTGCTTCAACAAATAGACATATAACCCAGATGATTGTCAAGGTGGTAGTTACAATTATCCTCACCTCCTCTAGATATGAAATATTGTACAAATTGTATCTATAAAACTCACCTCATTTTGAACAATGTAACTCTTGGCGAACTCAGGATAGATTAATTGACAAAATGTATCCACAGATAAGGGAATGATTTGACCTGTTATATAGAAGCTCTGGATATAAGCCAGTGACTGCTGGAGGACACCTGCCAAAAGTTAGGATTTGAGTTTTGAATAGTTGATCTTATGCCACTATTTCTGACAATAATTAAAAGGCATGATCAATTATATATTGAGGTCATTTCTAGTATAGGATAATCAAACCACTTCATCAATGTAGAAAAGAATGCTTTTCCTTGCAATTTTCAATATCAAAGTGGCATGAAGAAATCCAAAAACAGCTTCAAGTCACCAAAATATACACACCAGAGACTGAGTCACATCATTGTGCTTATCTCATTTGAAATGAATTTTCTTTCCTCTGCACAGATCAGGCCTATAAACTTTGTCACGCAAGGGATATTAGGTTGGAGATTCTGTATGAACAATAAACAGTTCGTTTATCGTGAATTTCTTCAACTTAATCTGTTCACTGACTTAAAGACCCAGGTAAGTCCGTAAAAGCTGCAAACCTGCATAGGTCATCCAAGCTCTATAGTCCAACTCTACAAAAAGCTGTGTTACCACTACTCTATGCTGATGTCAGTGCCTTGATATCATCTGACACATATCGGGTGCTCAATTTTTGTTTGTTGAATAAAAAAGGACTCTGTGATATATTATGAACTACAATACTAAGGGCTTCATTTATTCTTGCATAGAATATTATATTGAGTAAGTTATAATTGTAATTTATCAAAGAGAATACCAGAACAAAATTTAAAAGGAATTTAATTCAAGCTGTTTTTCTTAATTTTAGAAAAAAAGTCTTATGATTGTGCTTTAAAATACAGATGAGATTATGCATTAGCCTCACCTATATGAGCTATTAGCCACAGAGAAAAAAAGGCAGATAAAGTGCCAAAAAAAGATACCTATCAGTGAGTTTACATCTTAAATAATTCTAAAAGTGTAAAGATTTACTGAGAAACTTTTTAAAATTAAGGGGTTTTTTTTAAGAATCAGATGTTCTATATAAAGAATGTACTCAATTAAAAACCAACCTAAATCTAAAAGATAAAGGAAACACATTTATATTATTAAGCCAAGAAAAATAAGGATTTCCTTTCTGAGAATTTAATAGATATTTAACTTCCTCAGTTACATTCTCAGAGCTGTATCTTAAGAATGAAATTCCAGAATCTACATCATTTCTCGCCTAAATAACCAAATCTAGTTCCTCTTAGAAGGATTTATTTTACTTAAATTTTCAACATTAAAACAAAAGGTAGTATTTTTGTAAAATTCAATTTAAAAAAAATTTAATTGCTTTCTTATGAGTCAGAGATCCTCACTTTCCTTATGATGCTTCTAACTAGACTTCACTTGACTCATCCAAAGACTTTCTAAAGAGTATTCCAGGGCACATGGTTTTAACCAAGTCAGTTTCCAGATTCTCAATTTTTATGCACACTCCTTGATCTAACTGAGAACAAAATGATAAAGGAGAGAAGATTCTTCTTTTCCAACTCCCCTTTTGTCATTCCCTTCAGTTTGTTTAACAAGGACACGCTTATACCTCACTGCTGTTTTTTTTATTAAGGTGTGCTGTCCTAAATATGAAGCCCCCAGGAAGTCAAACATTTGAACAATTAGAAATATTGGATTTGCCTTGTGCTTCCAAAAAGGAAACAGTTTTAATGATAGTTATGGTAAAATCTTTACAACCCAGTTAGATTCCCATTCCTGTCTTTGAGCAAAATTGAGGGTAGATTTTATTGAGTAGTCATGTTATTAGATTGGGAATCTTATTTGGGTTTTTGATGTCCTGCAAAAAAAATTAAGTAGAACACCCAAATGGGGCAGCAAGATCAAAGATTTATTGACAAATGAAAGTACACTCCACCTAGTAGAAGTAGGCAAGTAAGGAGAGCTCATGACATCAAGGGAGTTTGCTACTGACAGTTTTAAGCATTAGGATTCAGGGTAGGATTAGGGGTTGGTTTGAGGTTTTAACCCCATCATTGAGTGGCTTGGCTCTGTCTCTCCACAGGAGGTGAAGTTTTTGATCTTTCATGGCCCTTGAATAAACTGTCATAGTGTGAAGGAGGTCAAAATAGCATAATCAATGACCTGGTTATTAAGTCTTGGTCAGCCAAGGATTGCCAAAGACCACAGAGTGAAGGCCCAAAACTAGGTTACCTGGTTACTTTTTGTCATTGTATTTAGACCTGAACATCCTGGTTCTAGACTAATGTTTAACTCAGAAGTTGTATTGGTGGGCCCTCCCTACTTTCTTCAACCATTTCCTTAGCTACCTGCTGCCTCAGTCAGTGTAAAAAATCATTTGAAGTATTTATTGATGATAGACACTCTGTAAGTGTGTGTAAGTGTGTGTGTGTGTGTGTGTGTGTGTGTGTACCTTAGGATTTCAGAGAATTGAGTAACTGTCAAGATGAGTTTCATGGATGCAAATTTTCGATGCCCTTGCACAGGACCCCAGGCTTAGTTAATGCTCTGTTGTTTACATCCTGAAATTTTTCATAATTTTATCTTTGAACTTTGTTCTGTGAAATGAAGTCTGGTTGGACAGTTGAACAAAAATGAAGATGGTATATGTGGATATGATGGTAGTCTACCAGTTCTTGTCTTCCCATGTGCATGCATTTCACACATTTTTGTGGAGCAATTATGGGACCCTATTAATACTGAATTCTGGAGAAGAAAACTAGCCTGCCTTCCTGGTGAGTGGCACAAGTGATGCAGACTCCAGGAAGAGAAAGGTCTATGCCTCCCGTGCACCTACAGGCACTCAGGCTGAGAATCAAGGACCCCACCCTCACCCCGCCCCCCAGCCCCATAAACAACCTCCTGATTTGGAGGACCAGCAAAGTTGATAGCAACTAAGGTACATAAAGCAACTAAATGCTTGTATTGTTTGGTTCATTTTGCAGGCCTGGGGCCAGCAGTCTGAGCATCTCTGGGGAGGATAACAGTATACAATGTAGCAAACACGGGGGATTCCCTTCTGTCTTGTTTTTGAGGCCCAACACTGTTCTCAATGTTTTGCTTTATTCTGACTAATTTTTTTTGCTTTATTTCATATTCTGTTTTGATTGGCTTTATTCTTTTTTGTTTTTGGTTTGATTTTTACTATACCTGATGGAATGGTCAACTGTTATGAAGATAGCAAGATATACTATAGTAGCTATTGTTTTCTTGCTTTGAAGTTCTGTACCGGTTCTACTACTTTGTTTTGATTGACTTTGTTCTGTTAAGTTTTGTTGGATTTTACTATCTTTAAATAAAAATTTAAAAAATATTGAATTCTGGTAGACTAACAATGTGTGGATGTTTGAGAGCTCAGCAAGACTCAAAGCAAATGGAAGGTGAGTGTGCTACATCCACAACTGAGTGCATGAGAGCACTGACTTCTTTACAAGGCTATGCTTTCCACTCAAACCACACTTGCTTCAGATGTAGAAAGATCAGATGACATTGCAATGAACACAAAGGACTATTTATTACCATCTTCTTACTTATCCACATTACTTCTCTATACTGACAAGCAATTTCTGCTTGAGATGGTGACTTTGAACAAAAAGAAAAGACAGAACAACCCCTAGTTCCCTTTCCTTTTAATCCTTCCACTCAACAGTAAGCTAAAGATAGCAAATGTGTATACATTGAAACAAAAATAGTTGAGCTAGTTTAGTACAACTTTTCCACTTCACTGGTAAGTGCAAAAACCATGTGTATGCACAAGGTACAGAATAAATTATGTAGCTTCAGTAGTTGAGTATAAACATTAAATACTTTTATATTTGTATTTTAAAATGATCACTGTACGATATCAAAATAAAAGTATCCAGTGATGCGAAAGTTGACTAATGCAATAAGTTGAATTCACAATATATATGTGTGTATGTAAATACATGTATATAAATGGGAAAACAGAGAATGTCTTTCTGTATAGAGACATGCTATAGGTAGATATTTGAAGCATAACCTGTTTTCTCCCTTGGTGTTCAGACAATCATCATAAAACCAAGAAACAAAGGTGTCCAAAAATTATGAAACTATCTCACTATGCATGCCATTCCATGACCCATAACTGAATTCAAGATCTATGCGTCCCAGTTCTATCCTCTCTTCTTCCCTTTCCCTTGCCCACCTGTCCTCCTGCTCCTGGCATTGTTGTGATCCCCTTCTGACACACATTTTGACACCAACAGTGCAGCACTGCTTAGGTGGCATCTTCATTCTGAATCTCTGGAGTGTAAGATGAGGAGATCCACAGGCCTGGGTATTCTGCACATCCAGCAGGGAGCTCCTGGGATTGCCTTTCCCTGTTCTTGACCGACTTTTACTGTATCTGCCATCAAGTGGTAGGTTCTGAAACTACAACGCAACGTGAAAGAGATACATAGGGCATATGCATGACACACACATGTGGAGTCCGTGTTAGCTGTTGTCATTATCAATGAATAGTAAATGGAATGCAAGTCATAATGCTGAAAGAACTATGATCAAATGCCAAATTTTGGCTTTTTTAGAAAAGATGAATGTTGCACTGTATTTATGTTAAGGCTTCTATTCTAAAAAAGATCTTTTACATGAAGTTTTCTGTGATTTCATCTCAATTGCATGGGCCTTGTATACCACAACCTGGTGATCAGTCTCAATCAAAAGTTTAACTTTCCAACAGCTGTGATTCCAGTGGAAAATGTTAATAGGGCCTCTGTGAATAGAAGTGTAATCATTAGTACAGTTCAAACTTTTTGATAGTTCTCTTTTAGATGCATGCTAACTGTGTATCTTTAGATAACATAAAATGCTAAGCATTCATACAAGAGTTTAATACAGAACCATACTGTACTTTAATCTCCAGAAGAAATATTGATTATGTGAGGTTAAAATGGGGGCATCTGTATTAGCTAAAGATTTGAAAGATTATTTTAGGTTATGTCAATTGCATAAAATCAGTTTCAGGCTGCTTCTACCTATGCATATGGTTGCTAAGAAACTAAATTATCTAACTCTTGTGTTCATAATTACATAAAGTTTTAGTTTGCTAATGAATGGTCTATTTAATTACATTTCACAAAATATGACAGGGACCAAAATGATTTTAATATATAGCTGATCACTTAACCTTGTTCATAAATACAATTTATTTCTATTTTTAAACTTTTATATATTTAAGGTATACAACTTGACTATTTGATGTACACATATATTGTGATATGATCACCACACTAAAACTAATCAGCATATTCTTGGCCTTACATAGTCGTGTTTGTGTGTGTTTGCATGGTGAGAACACTTGAGACTTAGTTTCTCAGCAAATTTCAAGTAATGTGTGCAAGACAGTATTGTCATTTACAACCACCTCTGCATATATTAGACATTCAGACCTGACAAAACTAAAAGTTTGTACACCTTGACTAAAATCTCTCCAACCCTGTTCCACTCCTGGTAATCACCTTTTAGTCTCTGATTCTAAGAATTTAATGTCTAAATACAATTTAAATGAAGTATGTCTTAAGTAATCACTTATGACACGTTTCAAAATTTATTGTCTTTCACAGAAAGGATAAGGGTTTCAGTTGATATTCTAATTCAGCATATGAAAAATAACACTAAATTATTAGTAACCATTAGTAACTTAGTAACACTAAATTATTAGTAATTATTAATCAAACTAGATAAGTACTTACTTCAAACCGCCACTTAATCCCCTTTCATTTTTCAATTCATAATTAAGATTTTATATTTTTATTAGTACATGTTTGAATTACATAACGTTCACATTCTTTGTGGGAGTTCCTTTATTCTGCTTGTCCTTCCCTTCCCTCTCCCTCCATCACCCCCTTCCTATTTGATATTGATCTATCTCCACATTTGTCATTATCTAACTTTTATTTTGGGTTTTTTTATATAAGAGAAATTATATGTTTGTTTGTTTGTTTTTTATTGAGACAGGGTCTTGCTATATAGCCCAGGCTGGCCTCAAACTTGTAAAGATCCTTCTGCCTCAGCCTCCAAAGTGCTGGAGTTATAGGTATGTGCCATCAATACCCAGCAAATCATATAATATTTAAGCTTGTGTGTCTGTGAAAATCTAAACTGCTGTCACTTTGTGGATTTATTTTACTTAATGGACTCAAGATGCATCCATTTTCCTTCACATACCTTAAGTTTTTCTTTATGGCAGAGTAATACTCCATGGTGTAAAAATACCACATTTTCTTTATCCATTCATCTTTTGATGGACATATAGACAGCTACCATGATTTAGCTATCATGAATTGTGCTGCTATGAACGTGAATATGCATGTATCTCTATAATATGATGTGTTTAACTCTTTTCAGTAAGATACATAGACAGGTAATAGATGAGTCAAATGGAAATTCTGGTTTCAATTCTCAAAGAATCTCCATACTGATTTCCAGAGTGGTTGCACTAGTTTGTGTTCCCTGCTTTTAGACTTTTGGTTTCACCATCTATCTGTAAAATGGGAACCACACTTGCTTGATTCCTATAATTATACTCAATACTGGAGGAACCACACTTCTGCATTCTTTTGTCTCTGATTCTGCAGGAAGCCATTATAAGCTTACCTACTGAATCATATATATATATATATATATATATATATATATATATATATCTGTGTGTGTGTGTCTAGTATTTGTATATTTATATACTAAGTCTGTACTAGTAAAATCTAACTGTTACAGCTGAGATCACACCCTAGGGAATGCTTAGTATTTGGGGATTCACTTCGAAAAATGAGACAAAACATAAACAAAATCTTAGCTAAGTACAAAAAAATAGCAGCATTTCTCCCAGAGGGGAAAATGAAGCTTATGTCCAGAATCAAATTTATTGAATTGCCTCCTTTCAATCTATTCATGGACTGCATGTCATAAGTTTACATACCCACCATTGTTATAACTTTAACTCCCTTTCTCAAGTAAGACCTTCTAGAAGGGTACAATGAAAAAAAATTGAAAACTGTTCTGTTTTATCACTGGGACTCAATCTTAAGGGATCAGAAGAAACACAAATCACGTCCTTGAGCTTTTACAGGCTTCACATTCCATTAGTCCTCCAGTAGCTGCTTCTCAGGTTCCAGAGCCAGGTAGTGTGAAGTCCAGTTGTTCAGGGCCGTATCTCCTGAAGAGTCCTTTGAAAGTCTTCCTGAAGTTGGTCCTTGGTTCCTTTGTTCTTAAACTTATGATGAGAAATAAAACTCCTAGGAGCTACTAGAGTGAACTGGGCAAGGCAGCCATTGTCAGCAAAGTAGTGACAATAATGATAATAGTAACCTCCACTGGAATAAAATGATAAAAAGTATATAAAAGCATTTTGTGAATAACAAAGAGCTATGAAAATCTAAGTTGCTGTCACTTTGCAGACCTGCTTTCCTCTACCTGCTAACACCTCTGGTAATCCTCTTGTCCTTTTCCCACTTGGCCAATAAGTGTGGACCTTTAAAATCCAAAGGTCAAGTGCTTCGGAAAGCATCCATACACCTATAATGTATGACCTTGATAAGAAAGTTGAAGCTATGGGAAGGAGATGTCCTTGGATGCTCCCACATTAACCGCCTGTCACCATCTGTGCCCAGTCTCTGCCTTCCTGCTTTTTACCCTGACAGAGATACCAGTGGTTCCATCTGGAGCTTGTCCTCCGCTTGTGTTCACACTCACCTCTTCTCATGTTATCCAGAACACTCTAGTAATCCTTTGTCTCTTCTATATCATCAGTGTCTCATTCTGTGCTTAGGTCCATCCCATGAGCAAAACATCCTGATGTAATTTTTCTCATTCTAAATATAAGCCTTTCTCTTGATTTTCCCTGCATCCAACAGCCATCCTATTTCCCTGCTCCTTTTTTGAGACAGAGGTCTTTGAAAAAAGTAGTCTGCTGCTATTATCTTCAATCTGTTTCTTCCCATTCTTCCTTCATACTCTCTGCAATCTGAATTTTATCTACCAAAGCTGATGTGGTAAAAGGCCCACTCATTATTCCCCAATACCTCTTCTCCCTGAGCTGGAAGCAGCATTTAACAGCACTGAGCACTCCCTCTTCTTTGATATACTGTCTCCTGTTGACTTTCCTTACACTCAAATGGTTTTCCCTCCACTCTGATGATCTCTTACTTTCCTACCCTCCACTGCTGGTCCTTTCCTTCCCCAGAGCCATTACAAGGAAAGCACAGGTATTGGACTCATCAACTACACATATTCCTCTATTGCTTCCAGTCTTGTGGCTTTAAATATCATCTTTATGACCGAAGACTTCCAGATTTCTGTTTCTACTCTACACCTCTCTCTGGAATAATCAATCCAACCCTGTCCTTGGAATTTCTACTAAGCCAAATAAATAGAAACCTGAACACAGAAGTCTTTTGATCACCTCCTACTCCAAATTTGTTCCCCCACCAGCCTAATCCATCTAAGGTGATGGCAGTTCTATTTTTCTAATTGTTCAAACTAAAAACCTTGGAACTATCCATACTTTAATTTTCTCACTTTTTTCAAATGAGTCAAGAAAATTTTTTCACATCTATCTTCAAAGTATTTCTAAAACTTTTCACCACTTCCATGACCAGCATTATGATTTAAATCACCATTATTTTTAAGTCACCATTATTTTTTAAGTCACCATTATTTCTTACCTGAATTGTTGTGATAGTCTTCACTTCTTTTACCCCTTGTAGTGGACTAAATTGTGTCCCTTCCAAAATCATATGTTGAAGCTTTAACCCACAATATGACTATATTTGAGCTAGAACTTTTAAGGAGGTGCATACCATTAAATTAAATAGTAAGAATGGGAACTTAATCCAATAGAACTCCTATCCTTATAAATGAAGAGACATCAGGAGCAGAGGGCACAGAGAGAAGGTAGACATCTACAAGCCAAGGACAGATGCCTCCCCAGAATCCAGTCCTACTGGCACTTAATCTTACACTTCTGGCCTTCGTAGGTATAGAAAAAAAATTTCTATTGTTTAAGCCACCCAGTATGCACTTAATTCATCCTTAATCTCCTACAATGAATTCCCAACACAGAAGGTAAAGAGAGGGATCCAACAAAATCTAGATCAGGTTGTGCCGGCACCTTGCTTACACCTGCAATGGCTTCCACTTCTTACAAAGGCCAAACTCCTTGCAGTGGCCCCACAAGGTGCTGTGTGATCTGGCATTTGAGCTCCTCTCAGAATTCTCCTCTGACCTCACTGGCTTCCTTATATTTCCTTGGATATGTCCGGCAGAACCCCGATTTAGGAATGTGATGCTGGTTGATCCTTCTGCCCTGTTCACTTTCCTCCCAGGGAAAGCTAACTTTTCACCTCCTTCAATCTTTGCTCAGATATCCCCTTCTCAACGAGCTCTGTGCTGACAACAACTTTTACAACAATTGTTCCCGATCCTTTTCTACCTCCCTCTACATTCTTTCCCTTTTTATGTCATGTGTCCTCCTATAAAACGCAGTATTGTTTATGCACTTATTATGTTTATTGTTCATAGACTATTTTCCCCTGTTGGAATATAAGAACGATGTGGGGCAGACTCCTTGTTTCTTTACTGCTGTATTTTAGAACATTGCCTAACATAAAAAAAGACAATAATAAGTATTTTGGAATGGGAGGAAGAATAGATCTGTTACAACAAATCTTATATATTAAATGGACTTCAACAATTGTTAATAACCACTCAATTACTAATTCCTTTAAGGATTGGGTATCTCATCTCTCTATTCCCATGAGTAAATAATGGAATAAAACAAAAGAGAAGGGAAGATGGATGTTGATTGCTAATTACAAAACTACTATTTGGGTGCTTCTAATAGAGTTTATAGATTATATTAACAACCTTGAAAGAACAAAATTCACACATAGTAACATAACATTACAGGACACGTTTGTTCAAGCAAGAGAAATGCAACACTGAAAATACTCAGGCATTTTTTGATGCTTATAAGACACTAGATTTATGTTTAGATTTTTCATCAATATTAATAATACAATTCAGTAGCTATAGATGAAATTTTACACAAGATAGTCATTAATTTTTACAGATATCATCTCATAATGACCTTGGAAAATTTGATTTCCATTGTTATTGGACAAAATTTTATAATGCAAAAGTATTATGCTATATGTCAAGTTAGCTTTCGATTAAGGTTAATATTACTGAAATAACTACATCTGCTTTCCTCTCACTGTGATGTTTATCACCTAATAAAAATGCTAAAGTTACCAAGGAAAGATGTTTAATTTGTTCTCACTGCTCAGTTGTATGTTGCATCCTATTTTGTAGTAAATGGCATAATGTCCCAAGTGGGCTGCCATACTGTCAGATACATTATTTATACATAACATTACTGGTTAATCAATGAACAACAAATGCAGTAGCCTTTTCTTTTCCTCTTTATTTTTAAAGTGATAGCAAGATGAGCTATATAGAAAAATATTCTTGTTTTTCTGATATTAAATAATCTTTGAGGATGGAAAAAAGTGTCCTACAAATGCAAACAAAATAATTAAACTATGCACCCTAGTGCATTCCAATAAGAAGAACAATTAACTAGTCAAATCTAAATATAATTGCTTCTTTTTGTAGCAAACATATAGAAAGCTCCTTTTGTTATAGATTGCAAACTACTAAACAGATAGGATTTTTCCTAAAGGTGTACATGAAATTAGGTTAGAAAAAAATAAATTGGAAGTATAGTGACGGTCCACTTAAAATCATGAATTGTATGTCATAATGTGTGGTGTGGCTGCAAACAAGGGAATGATTGGTACCCATACATAAAATACCTTTTTTAAAGTCTTAGTAACACTGTAGCAATGAATCAAATATGTTCAACTTCATGTCACATATGGACAAAACATTCATTCCTGTAGTTTCTTTCATGTTTCTATTTTGCAATAAATAAAGACAGCACCATTGGGATAAATTTGTATTTTGGGGGCATTTTTTTACAGAAATAGTATCATAGAGTTGAAGGTTTTTAGTGGACAACGTTATGATAGGTTACTTACGTTATTTTTTTTTTTGATCCATGTATTTGTGAAAGAATGACTACAAATTGAATACTAAAAACTTAGTGAAATCACATTAACATGGAAGCCATCATTTATTTCAACAGAGAAAAAGATACTGTAGTGTTCAAGCTGCATGTGAACAAACATACAAAGACAATATCCAGCTGGGCTGTCGTAGAACAGGCATCCTCTTGAATTACCCAATTTAAAAAGAGGAAGATATATGTTACATCAATATCTATGAAAAAAGAAACAGAAAACAAAGAAATACACATTATCACTCAAAATCAGCATTAATGGAGTCCCTCTATGGGCAGTAGATTGGTGTCATAAATGCACATTCACTTAAAAGTGAATCTCAAAGTCTTCTGATTTAATTAGGTACAATTCCCAAATGCATAAACATCTTTTTTTTCCTGTGGGAATTATATTATGATAGCATTCAGCAACCCATATTTAAAAAAAGAAAAAGAAGTCAAAAAGAAAGATGGTTTGTTTTTACTTTAGCTCATTCTGTTGTGTTTTTATTAATAGAAGTTTTAGATCAATACCAAATATTCTACTCCGTTCCAGTGATTGAATATGAATACATTATGTGCATACAAAAATAGTGATAATCTAAGTTGATACAATAGTTCATTTTGCATTAGTGTCCTAGATGGGACAATGTTAAGAAGCAATTTAAATGAAATTCATTTAAATGTCAGCTCTCATGCTTGCGATTTTTCTATAATTGGTTATTTAATTAAAATAATTCTCATAGTCATTAATTTAGACTAAAACTTGCTGTGCACTGACATGTTTTAATTACATGGTATTAACAAAATTGATATGCTTTAAAAAAGCATGGTTAAATTTTAAACAAGAATAAATTAGAAATCTCATAGATCATCCTACTTAGTGTATTTATGAGAAAGTCGGTCATTTTAAATGTTTATTGCAAACAAAGTCATAACACAATTATGCACACATTGCAGTTTATACCACATATTCCTTAGAAAGATTTGATGCACCTATAGGGTTCCCATTCCTGAATGTCTTTGACAACCTATGAATTAAACTAAATATTAGTAGAAAACCACAAAATGGTCCACAGCATAGACAAAGAAGTAATGTTAATGTAAAGTAGAACCTCATGGAGACTTAAGACATGTAATACTTTATCTGTAAGAAAATATTGACTAAATATATATGAAAAGATTAATATAAGATTTTGTCATAACTATCTTGTAATGCTCCTTGCAAAGACAAAAGAAATAAGTATATAGGTTCAGCCTTTTCAAAAAAATTAGTTTGCACATTACATTTGTGAGGTTACATTTGTGACCAGCCACATTCTCATTTCAATCTTTGTCAAAGGACTAGATAAATATTTTACCCTTTTCAAATTGCAATGACAATCTTTGTCAGGAGTATGAGAAATCAGAATTTTAGTGTTTTCTATGAATTAGAGGACTTCTATATTGCTTTGACCTTTTTAATATTCTGTAATTTAATTGGATGGACAGTCTACTTTTACCCGGGATCACCAGCCTCCCTGTTTAATAAACTTACTGACACAGAGTACCACTTTAAATGGCTGCTTCTCTTTTGTTCCTGAATAGAAACTTTTGGACTGATTAAAACCTTGCTTTTACCAACCAGTATTTGTCCATTTTCTGTTAGGCAACAGGGATTTTTCAATTCCTCTGTGGCCAGCTGGTTTCCATCACTTCATTTGTGCTTTGGATCTATGATAGCTGTAGAATCAGATTTTTAATCCTCTGTCTTTATCCCTACTTGACTTTAAATTTTCTAGGACCATGAGCAGAGAAGCCCATGGAATGAGACACTGAGATGTCTCTTTTCAATACTTGGTCTGAGGATTCTTTGGGTGTATAACATGGGAAAAGGGGGGATTACACGCTTCTACATTACCTTGGCCTATGTCTGTATTAAGTGCTGGCTACAATAGGTTCACCCTAACTTCAGGCCATCTTCACTATCAAATTGGACATGGTGTTGGTGATCCTGAAGACATAGGAGGAAATGAAATCTGGGGTGACTATTTTTGATTATTGTAACCTGAGTTTTATATAGAGTCATTAAACACTCGAAAACTAGTTTACAGAATAATTACAATTCCCCTCTTCATTTTCACTTTCTCACTCCATAGATGTTACTTTCTCATTCTGAAATTTATAAACTTCATATTATTAATGGGTTGGTAAGAATAGAAGAAAGGATCCACTTGGTTTTCACTACAGATATTTCAGAATTAGAGAGAGATGAGAGTAAGTATAATATTTTTCTTCATATTTCTCATTTATTGTGAAGTGAATCGATTCAGTGTTCAATATGGTACAAAACAGCAAATTAGCATGATGTTAAGGAAAGGCTATTAACTTACTGATGTCTATTTAAGTAGTGCTTCACTTATAGCAGCTAGTTGCTCAAAAAATACCTGTTGAATCAACTCAGTGACTGAATATAATGATAATAAGCACCTAATACCAAAAATGGGAGAATATAATTATTTCTGAAAGACAAGATTAGACAATTTAAAGAAAAGTTCACAAGAATGTAGTCTCTGCAGACCCATTTTCCCAAGAAAGCCTGATTCACAGTGGAGATGCTCTGATCCAGGTGTGCTAACTCGTTGCTCCAAATATTTTATCCCTAGGTCTTTCCAGGTTTCTTCACAAAACTATTAATATGTAAAACAAAACAAAACAAATCACCTAATTAATCTGTTTTGTACTCTGAGATTTTAGTGCATCTGGATTTCTTAAAGCTTGGAATACAGATTATTTAGTGGTTCTTTCCCCTAAAATTTACAATGTGCTCATTTCCACCGAGGATCAGGAATGAGACAATTTTTTTCTTAAATTCTCGAGGACCAGAATTCACAAAAGGCATTGAAACACCAGAATTTGAATCCTGGCTCTGACGTCTCTGAGTGCTATGGCCTTTAGCAAACTGCTTCCTTATATTTGTCGTCAAAAATTACTCTCTTTCTAACAATACTGACATTGTAGGATCAGTAACTGGTTACTGTTGTTATGTGGATAGTTTCCATCCGTTTACTGAAATTGTTTGCACTCCTAATGTTTCTCTTGCTGCCTTCTCTTTTATTCCCTATGAGAGAGAAAAAAAACTTGTGGATCTGGTTGTCCAATTGACATGCCCAGCATTCCGGAACACATCCATACATGCCCACTGGTGTTATCGTGTTGTTGTGAGACTCTCTCACAGGCCCCATGATTAAACACATCATCAGGAAACCCCCTACAAATAACAGGCAGTATTTTATCTTCAAATTAAAACATTTCCTTTAAATCATGAGTTCATGATTTCGTCCAATCACTGGCAAACAGAAACAAGGATATTGACAGAGTATTGAAAATTATTAGGAACATCATACTACCATTCGGGAATCTGAGGATCAAGATCTTGCTATGTGGTATTCAAAACTGTGAATGGCAAATAATAGGGTATGCCAAAACACAAGAGATTATCTGCATGAATGTTTTAGAAAACAATGAAACAATTTTTTCTCAAGTCTGATAACCTCACATAAAGGACACACACATTATAGTCAGCTATTTAAAAGTATTATGAAAAGGATAACAGAAAGGGTACCCACCCTTACCAAATTTTCTTGTGGTAAAAATATACTTTAAATTTAAAACAATTAAATTCCATTTAGATGAGCATCTATTGATAATGTGCCTCTAGGAAATTCAGTCGTATTGCAATTCATTATCCCCCATGACTGGTTTTTAAAAATAATTGTGGATGACCATAAAAAATTGCTCCTAGAGATAAACACAAATCACATATAATATAACTGAAAATTGGGCAAAGATAAGCACAGACAATTCAGAAAACTATAAGTTGCAATGAATATAGAAAAGATTCTCAGTGTCACTAGTAATCTTAGAAGTCAAAACTAAAACAGTGAAATACCCTTTAGATTCATCAGACTAGCAAAACTAACATGTAAGTAATACCCAGCTTTGGTGAAGATATGGGAAAACAGGATGTTGCATGTAGCATTAAGAATACAGATCAATATTATAAAATATGTATGTATTTTGATTTAGCAATTTGACATTTAAGAATTTATTCAACATAGCCAGGTGTGGTGGCGCATGCCTTTAATCCCAGCACTTGGGAGGCTGAGGTAGGTGGAGCGTTGTGAGTTCCAGGCTGGCTTGGGCTACAACACGAGTGCAAGGCCGGCCTGAGCTACATAGTGCCACCCTCAAAAAACTAGGGCCAGGAGTTTGGCTCAGTGGCTTAAGCACCTGTCTGGCAGGCATGAGGTTGTGAGTTCAATCCCTGGTGCCACAATAAAAAAAAAAAAAAAAAAAGAATTTGTTCAACATAAATATATTAATCTGTGCTCACCAACATGCATGTACAAGGCTGATAGTAATATGGTCTCAAAAAGACAGAAAGAAAATCGTTTATACTGTTTATATAACAATGTGAGAAAAAGTATATTGTGAAGGTTATATGATTAAATTTGAATTATTAAGTCATACAAGAATTTTTTGATAAGATTGTATTAAAAATTTCTTTTCCGTTAAGTGTTTCCATTAAATATTTGCTGACTTTCAAAAATTATTACATTTTAAATCATTTTTGGAATATCTAGAGGTTTTCATGTAAGTTCTATAAATGTACTTTTACTTGTGTATTTCACTTTTGTCTTCATTTGCGACCAGTAAAAACAATTTTCAGTCTCAGCAGGCACACTTTCAATACCAGTCAGTAGATGATGTTTTCTTCTCTTCCCTGGGAAGGTGGGATGTAATTAATCAGAAATTAATCCACTTACTATTCATTCAAGAAAGATATGTTGCACATTGACACTGTCTGGATACTTGGTTACATCCTGAGCATACACAGACGAAAACATGTTCATTTTGAGTGAGGATCAGGGATGTCTTTATAACTGTATAATTATCTTAACTATCTTGTGCATATATTTTTTCTTTTTCCCTTTCTTTCTTTCCCTTTTCCCCATCACAGTTTCCCTTTTCTTTTGAACAGTTTCTTCCAAATTCACGACATCTGTCATACATTTCAGACCCCATGTACCTGTTCAGTTTCTCACACTAGTGAGACGATACAATTTTTACACATATGAGTCTCATTAATTTCACTTATGAGTATGGTCTCGAATAGTATCCATTTACCTATAGTCTCCAGTTTATCCTTCTTTATGGCTGAGTAGTACTCCATTATATTAAAAAGCATACCTTTTTAGTTCATTCCTCAGGTGACGGACACCTGGGTTGTTTCCAAGATTTAGTTGTTACAAATTATGCTGCTATATAAACACTGGTGCACATGTATGCTGTGGTAGCCACCTTCTTAATTGCATCTGGCCTAGAGATCTGGAGAGCTACTTATCTCCATGGAGCATTCTCTGGGTTTGGCTGCCATCACATCTTTCATCCATTGCCCCACAGTGAACAGTGGCAGCGCAACCCAACATGGCAAGGTGAGTTTTACTGAAGTGTGTTGGGGAGCGGGTTGTTTAGGATGAGGAATTTAGGGGAAGTCTAGAGTTGCTCCAGGGTTATAGTAGCTACATTCCAGGCTTACTACCCTGGGTCACCGTTCATTCCCGGGATCTGTGAGATGGATCCATTACAAGACATGGAAGTTTCCCACATCGTCGTTCTTTTAGATTCTTTTGAATGTTCACACCCAACTCCAGGCACAAGATAGTCTTCTCTCTCTTTGACTCAAATTCTCAGTAATTTTCTGCCATACAATGATACACATTTTGCACTGGGGATTTGCACAGCCAGGTTTCACATGGAATCAGGAGAAGGAAGTGATGTACACCTCAACCATCATTTCTGGCCTCAGTCTTCCCAGTCTGGACTTGGGAAGACTGTCTCTAAGTGGAGGCCATGATGACAGAGTAACAAAGGCTGAGGGCAGTGAAGAGGCCTGGGGAGCACCTCTGTAACATTTAGAGGCTTGAATTAGCATGTGATGTGCATTTTTCTTTTGTTGGAAGGAAGGACTTAGTGAATTTTTCAGTTAATCAAAATTAACTAAAAAGCATTTGAGGAAATGACGACTGTGAGTTTTCTTGGTTCAGTCAAGGACAGTTTTTCTCAAGTGAAGGATACTCTTAATATTAAAACACAATTTATTTGCAAGCTTCTACAATTTATTTGCAAGCTTTATTGCAGTCTTTTGCCACAAGTACGCCTACTGGAGAGGTTGTGTAGAGTGTGCATGTGTGTATATTCTATAAGAGGGGATCAAAATACATGACCAATGTTGAAATTAAAAAATGTATTACAGTAAAGACTTTGCCATTAATCTGCCTCAAAATACTCCCTCTCTTCAAATGCACTTATCCTATCATTCATGGCCCTTTTTGAAGCAGTTGTGGAAGTTCTCTCTCACGAGTGTCATTACCAGGTGTGATTAACAGTACATCAATAATGCCGCCTCGTGCCACCCAAGGGAAAAGCAAATTTGTCAAAATATGAAGGTGTGCCCTTATCTACTTTATTCACTAGTTCTGGCAGTGTACTAATTTTGAGTCTCCCCAAAGTCAAAATGACCATAACATTAAATCTCATTAATCTATTCAGGACATGGGAGCAGCCACGGCGGTGAAGCTAAAGACGCTCTGAAAAAGGACTTTTAGGACTGTTTCAAAAGTTAGCAAAAAAGATGGGAGAGATGTGTTCAAAGCAAGGGGGAATATCTTAAGGGGATTAATGGCAATAAGTCTAATTTTTAAAAATTTATTCACTCTATTTTTTCTCTTGTACCATGTATGTATTGGAGGGTGACAGGCCCTGCATCTTGTTGTCTGGCCCAGGAAGCAAAGAGGGATTTTCATGGTATTGTATGCAGGTATTTCAAAAGGTAGGCACACTCTATATTTGTTTCAACCAGGTTCTTCACTGCCGTTTTTAATTGTTGCTTTCTTGAAAGGTTGATACTCAGTTTTCTTGGCCACCTTTTTGTAAGCATTGGCAAAGGATTAAGCTACAGCTTTGGGGGCGTATGAAGAAATTTGCTAGACAGAGCTTCCTTCAGAAATAAAAAGGTAGCACTTCTCAGGAAAGTCTTTCTTATTTTTCCACCCTTGTCTACTCTATTATCCAGAAGAATGACTGTAAGTGCAGTATCACTTTTATGGTCACAAAGTAACAAGCATAAGGACAAAGGCATACACATTGATGGGGAAAACCTGGGTCACAGATGGTCAAGTACCTCCACTGGAACACCAGCCTTCTGACAGTTAGCTATTACACAGAAAGCAATTTTTACCATTCAAAGCCAGTACATTTGAGTTTTAGGTGTAGATAACTGAGATCTGTTGAGACTCCTATCCACATAAAGGTGTTTGACTTTACATAACTAAAATAGATAAGTTTTAAAAGGAGAGAGTGGTATCACAAGTAAGCTAACTTACATTTGTAAATAACATGCTTTGGAATTTAAAAGAGAGGATGCTAAAAGAAGTCTAATGTCCTTCATCAGATTCTTAGGGGTCTTATGTTTGAAACTCGATAACCACAGGGGTTAGAACTTTTTAGGATTTTTTTTTTTTTATAATCAATTTGGTGTGTTGCTGTCACCTTAACAAATACCTGAGATAATCAATTTATAAAGATGAAAGGTTTATTTTGGCTCAGTCTTGGAGACTCCTGTCTATGAAATGGTATACTTAGCGCTTTTAGTCTGCTGGTGAGGGTTGGCGGGGAGACATATCATGGGTGCAGCTGGTGGTAGAGCATAACTGCTAAAGTCTTGTCCCTAAAGTGAAAAAGTCAAAAGAAGGATCTAGGATCTCACTATCATTTTCAAGGACTTGTCCCTAATGATCTGAATCTCTCTTGCTTAGGTCCCACCTCTTAATATTTCCCCCACACTGCAGCATTACCATCCTGGGGAACAAACCCTTAATACGTGGGCCATTAGGTGACATTCTAGGTCCAAACTGTAGCACTTGCTAAGACAGTAAATAAGAAAATAGAATCACAAACAAAGAAACTGAGAAATTTTATAAAATTGTAGACATCAATAAATTTGCTTCTGGGGCAAGGGAGAGATTATGGATAGTTAGAGAAAACACTGCTCAGCAGTTTTGCAAAGAATACCGCACTCTTCTGACTCTCAAGAGTGGTGTTGCGAGGGCATTCAGAGGCATCCCCTTCGGCAGGAGCATGGACCTTCTCGCAGGAGGTGCTGCGAACAGGGACAGAGAGGGAGCAGCTGAAAATGTGCTACAGCTACAGAAAAGAACAACTAAGTTGTGAGGGAGAATGACAGGCTAGCACTGAGGACAAAGGAAATACTCCTTTAGAATTCTCAGTCGTTATTGGGGGACACTTGGAAATGTATTGGTGTTCATTTTTTACACAGGTTGAGAAATTCAATCGATCTCTTTCAGTTAGTATTAAAAGCTCAGGGTATTTTAGCAGAGAGGTAATGTTGATGTTGACACAGGATTTACAGAATTTTGGTGTGCTCCCTTAAGACTGAGAGGTACGTGTGGCATGTGCCTATATACTTTGAATAACTTATAATGTTATAATCATTTGCTAGAATATCCACTTCTCCTACTGCTTTCATTCACATACTGGTTATTACTTACTTGAGTTTTTATAAATGACAGACTGAGTGACTTTTATGCTTCTTTCTTTACCTTCTCAAATCTGTGCTTGTAGAAGAGCCGAATGGATTGCAAAACAATGCTAGTGCTAGCTCACAGTAGTCCCAGAGTTTAAACACATTTAATTCTTCTGTTTCATCAACTAAGTACAAGATATATTGTTTCTACTATATGTTCTTTCTCTTTTTTTTTTTTTTTTTCACTTTTTGAGACAGGGTCCTGCAAGATAGTTCGGGCTGGCCTTGAATTCACTGTGTAGCCAGGGCTGGGCTCAAACTCACATCAATACTCCTGCCTCAACCTCCAGAATGCTGGGATTACAGACATGTGCCACCACGCCCAGCATGTCACTATATGTTCTTTATTGCCTTTACAGTTTGCTTTGCTAAAGTTTCCCAAAGTGTACCTTTGTAACCTATTCATATAAACGACTCCCTGAATACTTTATGTCCACCCTTTATCTGTCACATTCTCTTCTGACTGAACAAAATGTCATCTTTCTCTTCAACTACTTCACTTGCTCCTTCACAGTATATATTTGACTCTTCAAACATATACTATATTATGGGCTGTCTCTAGGTGTCCCCCCAAATCATTATGCAGTCATAGGTGGGGCTTTTTCACAGGCAACTGGATTTAATGTGATTGATTCATGGTGCAATGATAGGATTAAGGGGTCTAGAATTAAGGGTGGGTGATAACTAAATCAGTTCCCTGATTGGTTTGGCACCACTCTAATCCCGGTAGCCTGAAAATATATAAGGGAGAGAAAGTTTATCTTGTCTCTTGCTTGCTTGCTTGCTTGCTTTGCTACCTTCTGTTCACCATGAATGGTTTCTCGTCTGTGATTCCTGTGTGCCATGCCACCCTGCTTTGAATCCACCCAATTATGGACTAAAACCTTTACAAACTGTGAGCCAAATATATCTTTCCTCTTGAACTTTGGATGTTGGGTATATTGTCTTATCAACAAGAAAAGTAACTAAGACAAAATTTGGTACCAGAAAAGCAGGTTTGTTGCCATGACTATATTTGAACATGTGACTTAGGAGCCTTTAAATAGGCTTGTGGGAAGAGGAAAAGTTAGGAAAAGTTTGGAGATGTTAGCTGAAAAGGTACAGCTGGAATATCTTAGACTGTATTGATGGGAGATTCTGGTCAGAGCTAAGAAGACCAAAAGACTGATAGAAAAGTCAACAATAAAGACCAGGTTCAGGAAGTTTTTTGGGAAGAAAGACTGCAGAAAGTGTCTGCACTTCGCTCATGTCCAAAGGCTTCCCCTGGAATTAAGATTAAGGGCAACAGACTAATTCATCTTCTAGAAGACATTTCAAGGTACTCTAATGTTGTGGTGGCATGACTACTTTTGGGGGCTTTTAGCCAGGTTTATGTTACGAATCAAGAGCAAAGAGCCTAGCAAAATGATTTAAAATGCTATGAGTTTGGTGAGAAAGGAAGCTCCAGTAAAGTACTGCCATGCAAAGGTGAAACAGGAGAAATTGGTCCTTGAAAAAACTAGCAAGAAAAGCCAAGTATTTCAGAAGAAGACAATAGAAAATACGGCTTGAGAACATCATAAGAACAAGCAGGACTCCAGCCTTTGCAGTCTCAGTGTTGCAAAGGTGAAAGACTTTGCTTTGAGAAGATAGCACCATGTTCTAGAAGGGCAGTGGGCTAGAGAATTTGTTCCTAGAGAATGAGTGCAGAGTGCCCAGTAATCTAAGTACTCGTCCCCTACAGCCAAGGTAGAAGGAAATCTGGCTACTGCTCCAGCTGGTGGAAGACCCTGGTGTCATCTAGGTGGTACTGGTTATAGTAGCATGCAGAATTTTAGAATTATGGAGTCAAGAAGATTTCCACTCAGACTTCAGAAGGCCTGGGAGGCCAAGCAGTGTGTCCCTGAAAGGGTGGCATGAGAAGCTCTGAGTGTGAAGCCAGAGGTGCAGTGGAGACCCCAGAAATTTGGAGAAGCCAGAAATGTAGATCATCTGAGGAAAACTTCAAAAAGAAAGCAGAAGCAGGCCAAAAGAGTAGTGGGAGCTACAAATACTGACAGTTCCATAAATGCAGAGCACCTAAGCGTTTTGTAGTTCACAACTTGCCACAAATTGCCAGAAATGCTACACATGAAACTATGAGACTTAATGTTTAACTTGCTGGATTTTAGACTTGATTTGTCCCCATTTCTTGCTATCCTTTTTGTACCTTTAGTAATGGAAATGTCTGTCTTGTGCCACTGAATGTCAAAAGTATTTAATTGTGTTTTCATTTGCACAGGGGCTCACAGCTAAGAGTTTGGTTTCAATCTCAGAGGAATAAGCATTAGAGATTAGATATGGATCACCTTGAGAAGCCAGAAATTACCATCCCAATCTCCTACAGAAAGTCAGTGATCCATAAGAATGCTCACTTACTACATGACTCGCTTCCCCATTTGCCCCTGATTTGGTCAATTTTACCTAAACAATTAATTTTATTGGTTGACTACAGTTCCGTCCCACCTCAAACTGCCTTGTGAGTTCCCAGTTTTCCCCATCATGGTTTTTGCTCTATAAAAGTCACTAGAAAAGACAGAGTCTTTGGCAACCCACTCGGGACCCCTTCTGTCTCTCTCTCAGACAGCTTTCTTTGTCTCAATAAATATTTCTGTTCTTAAAAATATATATATAAATCTCAGAGGAAACTTTGGACTTGGAGTTTTCAGCAATGCTGAAATGATTAGAACTTTGACAAGTCTTAGAGACAGACTAAAGGTCTTTCGCATAGAGGGATGTGCATGAGTCTTCAGGGGTACAGGAGTGGAATGTTATTGGTTGTCTAGATGGTCCCCGAAAATTTCATGCAATCATAAGTTGGATTTTTTCAGAGGTGGCTGAATCTAAAGTATGTGATTTATTCATGGTACTATGCTAGGATTAAGGGTAGGTGATTATTAAATCAGTTCCTGACTGGTCTGGCACAACACTAATCCAGGTAGTCTAGATACAATATAAGAGACAAAAAGAGGCATGTCTTGTCCCTTGCTTGCTTGGCTACCTTCTGCCTACCATGAACTGTTTTTCCTCTGCACTGCCTATCTGCCATACCACCCTGCTTTGGAGCCAGCTGATTGTGGACCAAAACCTCTACAAACTATGAGCCAAGTAAATCCTTTCCTCCTTTAACTTTTGGTGTTGGGTATTTTGTTTCAGCAAAAGGAAAATAACTAAGACATTCCTCAAATGGTTATCTTTACTAAGTCTTACCTGGGACTCTTCAGGATTAGTTATTGGCCTATGCTGTGCTCCCAAATTAATACATGCACATTCCCATACTGATCTCATAACTTAGTATTATATTTAGTTTTACATCTCTTCCATCATGAGTTCCTTGAAGGCAGCCAATCTTATTTTGATTTCTTTTTAAAATCAGCTTCTGCTGGGCATGGTGGCACAAGCCTATAATCTCAGCACTGAGGAGGCTGAGCCAGGAAGATTACTGTAAGTTTGAGGCCAGCCTAGGCTACATAGTAACTTCAAGGCCAGTGCATACTACATACTGATACCCTGTCTCAAAAATAAGTAAAACCAACCAGGTATGGTGGCATATGCCTTTAATCCCAGCACTCAGGAGGCTGAGGTAGGTGGAGCATTGTAAGTTCGAGGCCAGCTTGGGCTACGACATGAGCAAAGTTGGCCTGAACTACATAGTGTAACTCTGCCTCAAAAAAAATAGGGCTGGGAGTTTGGCTCAGTGGCTTAAGCACCTGCCTGGCAGGCACGAGATTGTAAGTTCAATCCCCAGTACCACAAAAGAAAAAAAAAAAGGTAAAACCAACTTCTGTGAAGTAGATGCATAATATTTTTTAATTATATAAATTAATAATACATACTTTCAAAAATAAACTCTTTTTTAACTCCTGTTATTTCTACAGACTCAGTATTTCTCAATGTACTTGGATGTCACCATCTCCCAATCACTACAACCATGATTTATATATTTATCTTCTAATTTCAGGATTATTTCTCTGACTAGTATTCTTCTTGTTTTTCTTTTTTATTTATTTTTTATTTTAAAGAGAATAAAACTAAACAAAAATAAAAGAGAACACTGCCAATCAAAACAAAACAATCCAAGTGATACAGGACTCCAAAACAAGATAACAGGAAATCAACAATGGCTATCATAATATATCTCGTTATCTCCAAAATAGCTACCCATACCACCAGACATAATAAAATCATATAAAACAAAACAGAATAAAACCAAACCAAACAAAACGATGAAAATGATACAGGGCTTCAAAACAATATAGTAGGAAATTAACAATAGCTACCATAATGCTTCTTGTTATCTTCAAAATAGCTGTCCAGACCATCAAACATACATGTAAAATTAACCAAACAATACAAGAACTAAGTTGCTCCTTTACTTCAGTTGCTATCTTTTCAGAAATTTCAGGTATGTGACTTCTAATTTCTGCTATATCTGTGTCTCCTGAACTTGTTCTGTATGGGCTAGAAGTCTGAGATTGTGTTTTGTTCCTTTATCCTGACATTTTCCTGTGTTCTTCCAAATTAGCTCATTGCTACATCCCAGGTGCCTCTTGCATTGGCTGCCAGTCCCTCATTTTAGTGGATTGGACTAGACACCTGGGTTCCGCTGATCTGGGGTTCCTGGAGTGGTGGAGAGGCATGGGACAGTGGTTCACCAATGCTCCCCTAATGACAGAAAGCCTTAGGGCGTGGCTTCTCCCCAGACCCACACTGAGCTCACCTGATCTCTCCAGGCTGTTGCTTCTTCCCATTAAGCCCATTTGGTCACAGGTTTGAGTCAGCTCTGATATTTGTTTGCTGATTTTCTGTCTAGGTGATCTGTCTCTCTGTGACAATGCGGTATTGAGGTTTCCTGTTACACTTTTTATTGCTTATTTGATTTTCCATGTCTACCATTAACTGTCTTATATAGTTGGATGCTACTGTATTAGGTGCATATATATATATATGATTGTTATGGTTTTGTGTTGTCCACAACTTTCTCATAGACACCAATCAACCTTGTATTATTTTTCTTTGCTTCATCTTCTGACTGTTGGATTGATTTCTTACATTCTCTTGCTATTTTTGAGTTATCTTCCTTTTCATGATTAGCTGCAATTCTGTCTTCAATATCTGAAATTCTATCCTTTTCTTCTTTCAATCTGTTGCATATCATTTCAATGGAGGTTTTAATCTCCTGGATCTCTGTTTAGATCTATTTCATGGATTCTGTTTCTCTCTTATGTTGGGCATTTTTTGTTTTCATCTTTTTCTAAGCTCATCTATTCTTTCATTTATGTCTTCTCTAATATTTTGTATTTTAAGCATCATTTCTTTGTGTACCTGAGAGATCATTTGCTCTATAGACTTTTCCACTTTTTGTTTTTCACTTCTGTAGTTATCATTTCAGAAAGTCCCATTTTTTGGCTTCCAACTTCATCCATCTCTAGGGCCAGGGTTATAGCTCAGGGGCAAAGCACCTGCTTGGCAAGCACAAGGTCCTGAGTTGGATTCCTGGTACAAAAAGAAAAAAAAAACACTTCACCCAACTCACTGAGTTTCAGGCCTGTCCCAGGTGGACTGGGTGTCTGGGGCCTTACCCTGAATCTGTGTCTTGCCATTTTCCGCCTTCTCTTTTTTCTTTTATTTTGTCTTCTATGTTGATGTCCATCAAGCTCCCATGATATATAGCTCTACCTTTAGCATTGAGGCCTTTCTCAAGGAGGAAAAGCGATGTCCTTTCTTCAGGGATGTCCTCCAGATGCAGTTGGTTCTTTATAGCTATCCCAAGAACCTGCCTTTCTGGTGTTTATAGCTCTGTGATAATGTCCATGTTGCATCCCAGAGATGTGCTAGGTGTGGAGCCGATCTCGGCCTCTGTGTGTGGGGACTGGGACTGGTCTTCTGTCAGTGGAGTTGTCCAGAGTCCAACTTCTATCTCCTTGCTGATGATTTAGTTGTTTCCACATTACTGGCCTCGCTAATTACTTCACCATCCAAAGGTGAATGTGTGTCTGTGCACCAGGCTGTTGTCTTGGGTCTTGGGGTACCTGTTGGTTTTACACTCTTCTAGCCAGCCACACAGTCTGGGATGTAATGGAGGGGCACAGAGCACAAACTCACCATCTTCCAGTCGGCCCTGCCATCAGGGATGTAATCACAACAGCAACTAAAAAAATGAAATACCTAAGAATCAATCTAATGAAGGAAGTATCTTTACATTAAAACTACCGTACTCTGAAAAAGGAGATAGAAGAGGATATTAAAACATTGAGTCCTGCCAGCCCCTATCAGGGGGGCCTGCCCGCCAATAAGCAGCGTGGGCTGCTTCTTGTTTTCCCATAAGAAAGTTTTAGAAGTTTAAGAAGAGCGATTATTTGAGCAGATTTGAGGTTTTAGAGTAATAATCCTGGTGGCTGCATAGAAACTGGTCTGTGGCTGTACAGGAAGGAGAAAGCAAGCCAGTCCAATTTCCGCATAGCAGCCAGAGTCATTTTTCTAAAATCCACAATTCTGGTTATAGACTTAAAAAAAAATTCTGAAGGAAAATAGTGAGGCATGTACTTCAACATATTCTTTCTTTCCCAGATTTCTGTTGAGATTACTAAACTCACACAGAATGGAGAAATTTAGTTTCACTGCTAGCACCTTGTGTGGAGTTTCAGGTAATTAACCTCAAGTTGGGCATTTCCATTGAGTTAGAAGAACACAGTGTTCAAGTCACCATAGGAAGAAAAGAGACTCTTGTTTTTAGGTGCACTCAGTAAGGTTGTCATGCTCTCGCTATTATTTAGAGGCTTAGAACTAGTAACTTCCAGCAGCCATTTTTGCTGAAAGAGGCCCAGACTGCTGAACTGAACTGGTCCAAATCAGTGGAGCTGGCAGAAGACCTAGGAGCCCTATCTATCCATGCCCTAAGAGAAGCTGGCACTTCACTGGACTCCCAACAGAGTGGGACTCAAAGCTTCCCTAGACCACTTTCTCTCACAAATATCTACCTCAATGTAGAGAAATGAGTCTTCTAATTCACTTAATTTCTATGTTCTTGGAAAGAGACTCATTCTGATTTGCTGGTTACCTGGTACCTCCTAATGTCAGAAAACCCTACAGGCAGACCTACACAACATGAGGAAAGGAAAACATACTGATGACACTGTCAGTCATCATGAGAGCATGATTTGAGTGCTTGCTATGTTTAGAACTCTGGTTTAGTGTTCTATATGTTTAGTCATCATAAGGACTCCATGGTCTATTGTTGTTATTTTTATTTTACAGATGACCTTAGAAATATATGCTGCAGCTAGTAAGTTAAAAGCTGGAGTTAAAGCCAAGTAATGTTAGCAAATAGGCCATAGGCTGTCTACTGCCAATTGGTTGCCTATATGTATCACACTGTTCATTCGAAGAACGCACACTGGTTACAGGATGAGAGTCATCAACTACAAGAGAATTAACCTGGGCAGGAAGATCAGTGTCTTTGTAATAAGAATGCAGACAGAATGTGAAACGCCTGCTGTCCAGTCTCAGTAGTAATCAAAGGATAATGGTGTTAAGAATGCTACTGATCGAATCAAGGCTGCCACATAACGAGAATAAAACAAGATATAATAAAAAGCCATTTTTGGCATCAAAAATACAAAAATAAACTCTTGAGAAGGATGAAGGAAAAATGAAATAATAAAATAGATGTGGCCCCAATCTGTATTACTAATCTTAAAATTCAACTTCAGAAATTGGAGTGTAGAATAAAAAGATATTGAATTGCAAATTATGAGAGAAAATATAAGACAATAAGAGATAGATGAGACACGAGAAAGAAAGGTTTGAGTAGAAAATTATTTCCTGCACTGAGGGACCCTGTGAAACTTCAGATTGGAGAGTCTTAATAATGCAGGAATGAAAAATTTTAGTAGCATATTTTTAAAAAATCTTTGAAGAGTTAGTGTAGCTAAATGACAATTGCATTGTGATAAAGTTTTAAAAGAAGAAAACAGTTAGGAAGCTATGGAGCAATAAAATATTTCAAACCCTGAAAAATAATTGATGCCATGTGTAAAGTACAACAGTTGTGAAGAGTCTTGAAATAAAAATACATAAGAAAATATTAGTAATAATTACTTCTAAAAATGTCAACATATCTCAGCATAATTCAAAAGCAATATAAGTTTACTAAGTTCTTGTCTTAAGGGAAGTGAAAACTTGGCTACTAAATTCATAACATTAAGAAATAAAATAACTTCAAATGGAGTATTTTGCCACTCATTGATCTGCACTGTTTATTTCTTTTGCCTGATATGCTCTTGCCAGAGGTACCACAGCACCCATCCCTCGCATCTATGCACCTCTACTCACATCTCTCCTCCCCCTAGAGATCTCTCCTGGCTCCCTCATCTAAAAAGGCATTTTTCATCACCTTTAGTGATTTTTGTTTTATGAAGCACTGCCATTGTAAGCATACATTCCCTTTCTTTACTGACAACCCCCATGTAAACTCACTGGGGGAAGGACAATCTAGTCTGTTCACTTCTTCATCCTGAATGCCTAGAAGAGTACCTGGAACATATTAGATTCAAAGAAAGCAGAACAATATATAAATTACTCCTATAAGTTAATAAAAACAAGCTCTACTCCAACCCTGAAATTAAAAAAGACCATGAAAGGGCCATTAAATTACTGCATAAAAATATGGTTACTTTTACTAATAATCAAAAAAGTAAGTTAAATCAATGAAAAAATATTTTATAGATAGATAACAAATATTTTAAAGATATGTATTCTGTATTAACAAGATGGGGAAAGCATATATGTGTATGTGTGTGTGCATGTATATATACTTATGCTGAGGTGGGGCTCTGGACTCAGGAGCTTTGAACTGAACTGTATCATCAGCCCCTTGTAAATTTTTTTTTATTTTGAGATAAAGCCACACTGAGGGTAGGTTGAAATTGCTGCCCAAGGCTTCAGATTCTCAGACCATTAGGATTACAGGTATAAGCCACATTGTCCAGCCCATAGGCTATATATATTTTTAATGTCAGTTTTTCATGGCTTACCAGTATTTCCTGATCCAAAAAAAAGAAAAAAAAGAATCTCCCTGTAAGAACTTTTTCTATAGGAATACGTTCACAATACTCCAAATATGTAGATTTTTAAATTTTGTCACATTTTTATAAAGGTTAAAATCTAAGTTGATCCCATTTTTTACACAAAGATAAACTGTGGGATAAAATAAGAAACAAGAGTTAGGAGTTCCTTTTGTGGTACATAGAGAGAAAAATGTGAACTTGCCCCTGTAACCATTTGGAAGGTAGAGTTCCATGGTAATTTGTTTCCTATTTTTGGTGTTTGTATAATTTTTGAAATGTTACAGTAATATCTAACATTCTACAATCCAGAAGGATATGAGACATGATCAGGATTTTTAAAAGAATTCATGAACCAGTTTTCTCAGCTCCACAGAGGGTCTATTAGTCCTTTGGTAGGTTTTTAATACACTACTGAGTTCCATGTGTTGGTATCTCTTTCAGTGCGTTTCATCTCTGAAAGAAGCAAGATTATGCTACGGATTTTCTTTTTTCCTTGCGCAGCGTTAGTCCAGTTTGAGTTAACACAGCCACATTTGCCTCCTAAAGTGAGGCCCTCTCCAATCACGCCCCGTGCTGTGCTCCACATATGATCCAATTGCTCCACATTTTTCATAAAAAAGCATCATCCTTTTCATGCTTCTCTGTCTTTGTTCACAGTCTCCTCTCTGCATGGCAGGTCCTTTACTGCCTTCTTTCCTTCACAAACTTCAAATTATCTTTTGAGACACAGGTTAAGTGTCCCTTCTTATATGAAGCCTCCTCTACCACCCCCCTGGGGAGTTCTTTTTCCTCTGATTTAACTCACTTCACGATGTTATCACCCAGTAGTATTTATCACATTGTAGTGTAATTATTTATCTGATCTGACTACAGACTATTTTTTCTTTATCTTTGCATGTCTAGCCTCTCCGGTACAGTCTTTGGTATAGCGTCTGCTTTGTTATATTTTCTCAGTCTCAATAGATGTCATTTGAATTATGCAAAGATACTCAGCACCACCTGAGAATTTATGAGTTAAAAGTAAAAGTTCACCATTTCCTTGTTCTTCCCTTTGAATGATTATTTAATTTTCCAGGCTGATAAGGTCAGCAGTTAGTGTATTATAACAAAAAGTGAGGTGGGGTTTAATGTCATCTCTCCTTGGTCCTCTGCCTTTAGACCCAGAGAGGTTGTCCTGTCCCTGCTGAGATATGTTCAAGTGCCTTTCACCCTTCAGCTCTTTCTTGTTTCATTCTTTCTTGCCGTTCCTGACTGTTTATTCTTCTGGGTGTCCTTTCCCACAAGCGAGAACACTTCAGGACTCCTGGTTCCCAGGTTTTGTCTCGCTATGCAAGTTTCCAAATTGTGCCTCAAAAGCAAACATTACTGAGATTTCAACCACGAACCAGTGAATACACAAGATGAGTATTATGAAAATTATACTAATGAATATGGAAATCGAGTAAGGTTCTAGTTCTTCTTATGGAACACTTTGGGGTTTTTTGTTTGTTTGTTTGTTTTGTTACTGGGAATCCAACTCACGAACTCACAACCACCCACTTGCCAGCCAGGTGCTTACAATGCTAAGCTAAATCCCCAGCCTCCATTTTGGTTTCTAAACAAGTTTATAGTTTTTCTTGATTGTCTTTTTTAGGTTTCTATGCATTCTGTATAATCTTAATACTTCTCATTCTTGTTTTTAATCTTTCCACATTTCAAACTGTAAAGCAAGAGTCCTACCCCATAGCTGAACTGAAATTTAAATGTATCTGGGATCTTCAGAAGTGCCTTTGTAGATCATGTGTTTCCTAAATAAGAATGTATGTGATATTATTATTTATCTAAGGAAAGTTATAAGAGTTGTAGAGGAAAACACGATGAGTAGTTAAATATTTTGGCCCATAGGAATCCTCAAGACTAACCTGTAATCTCATGGTGAGAAAGGTCCTTGGAGGAAGAAAATGCTTCCATATGAATCTGCTTGAAATAGGAGTGCAAGGTAAACAGTGTCTTGCACCTGGCGTACAGCATTGCATGGAGGGTATGGGCAGCCAGGGCATTGGTATGCTGAGCACCCCCTTGGCTCTGCTAGTGTCTGCAGCGTTGGGAGTGCCGACAACCAGTACCCTGGGAACAAACATCAGCTCCAAACTTTCCCCCAAAATACAATAGGTCGTTTTATGTTTCTTTTCTTTTTTAAGTGCAAAATCCATTCATGTTTTTATTGTTTCTTTTGTTGATTTTATTAGTATATGTTGGCAGTACATGATGCTTACTTTCCTTCTGTGGAGTTGGGGCTTGTACCTATCACATGCCAATACTTTTTTTCAACTCCCATCCTTCCCCCCCGCCCCGACCATCTCTTGTTCTCCTTCCCTTTTGAGAAAACCCATCTCCCTACTGCCTCTTATCTTTTACTTTGCTCTTTATTTATACTCCAGGTTCCTCATATAAAAGAAACTAGAAGATATTAAATATTGTGTGCCTGATTCATTTTACTTAGCATTATGGTCTCAAGGTCCATCCATTTTCCTACAAATGACTCAAGTTTATCTTCACAGTAGCACTCCACTGTGTAAATACTGCATTTTTTTATCCATTCATCCTTCGATGTGTCCAGGCTGCTTCCTAGACTTAGCTATTATAAATTGTGCTACTACAAACATGAGTATATGTGCATCAGTGTAATATGATGTCTTTAACTGTTTATAGAAGATACCTAGAAGAGGAATGGCTGAATCTAGACCCATATCTCTCACCATGTACTAAACTAAAATCAAAATGGAACAAAGAAGTAAACGTTAAAACAGAAACAACCTGCTAGAAAATAAAATAGGTGAAACTTTTGTGCAAGGACTTTCTCAACAGAACTTTGATTGCAGAGGAAATAGTACCAAGAATCAACAAATGGGATTATACAGTATTTATTCCCTAAAATATTTTCATTGAAATATTAGCACCTAGCACAGACATTATAGAATGTAATATGGAGGTTTCTCAAGAAAATAAAACTAGAAATACCATATGATTTAGCAATCCCCATTCTGGGCATATATCCAAGAGAAATCACTCTCTGGAAGAGATAGTAGCATTTCCATATTCATGGCAACATTGTGCTCAATAGCCAAGAAGCAACGTAAGAGTCCATACCTAAATTAATGGATAAAGAAAACATGGTGTGTAACACACAATGAAATATAATTTAGCCTTAAAAAAGAAAGAAATCCTGTTTTGGTTTTTTTTTTTTTTTTTTTTTTTTTTTTTTTTTTTGCGGCACCAGGGATCAAACTCACAACCTCGCACCTGCCAGGGCAAGTGCTTAAGCCACTGAGTTGAACTCCCAGCCCTAGCTTTTTGAGGCAGGGTCACACTATGTAGCTCAGGCCGGTCTTGCGCTCGCGTTGTAGCCCAAGCTGGCCTTGAACACACAACGTTCCTCCTACCTCAGCCTCCCGAGTGCTGGGGTTAAAGACGTGCGTCACCACACCTGGCTAAGAAAGAAATCTTGCCATTTGCAACAACATGGATAAACCTAGAGGACATTGTGCTAAGTGAACCAGACACACAAAAACAAGTACTGTGTAATCTCATACGTGGGATCTTAAGAAGTCAAACTCAGTAACACAGAGTAGGATAGAAGTTGCCAGGAGCTGTGTGGTGGAGGGGAAAGGAAGACACTAGTAAAAGAGTACAAACCTCCAGTAATAAGATGAGTATGTACTAGGGAGATCGCATACAGCATGGGAGCAATACCTAATGATAACGTATACTTGAAATTTACTGAATGTGTAAATACTAAACATTCTTATCAGGATATAATAACTTTATGAAGTGATGCATATGTTAACTGCTCTGGTTGTCATAATTCTTTTACTGTATATTTATGAGTAAATTGAATTGTACACTCAAAAATAGACAATTCTATGAGTCAACTATGTTTCAGCAAAGCTTGAAAAAGTACGCCTACTCCTTGTGAAATAACAGAAAATATAATAAAGAAAATAATAATCACTTACAATTCCATGACACAAATATTGCTGTGATATATGTAATTATTTTGATTTTATAAAGATTTTTGTCTTTCATTAAAAAGCATAGAATTGTTTTTGTAAGATTTACTATGAGGCTTGCCTCCCCACTTCTACCATAGGTATAGTCACTGTAGCTGTCTTTGTTCCCCACTTGTTCTCAGTGCATTCTTCTATCAAAAATGTGCATTCGTTAGGCATGGTGGCACATGCCTATAATCCCCACATTCAGGAGGCTGAGGCAGGAGGATCTTGGTGAGTTCAAGGCCAGCCTGGGATACACAATGAGTTCAAGGCCAGCCTGAACTACAGAATGAAACCAAGTCTCAAAAAACAACAGACAAACAAACAAAAATGTGCATTAGTGCTAGTTGTAATCCCAGCACTCCCAGAGACTAAGGCAGGAGGATTTCAAAGTTTGAGCCCAGCCCAAGGAATTTTGTGACTTATAAGATTCTGTCTCAAACTAAAAAATAAAAAGGGGTGGGGATGTAACTGAGTATGAATACCCTGGGTTCAATCCCCTGTACTGCAAAACATATATTTTAGGACTGGAGGTAAAGCTTAGTAGGAGTCTCACCAGCTTTGCAAATATGAGGTCATGGGTTCAATCATAAGCACAAAAGAACAACAACAATAACAAAAAAGTATAATATATTTATATATAGGTCTTCCTCTGACAGATTGAAAGCATTTTTAATACAAGTACCAAGGCCCACGAATGGTACATATCAGAACTATATTAACTTGGTTAAATAAATAGATGAATAACTATTCATAATTATTTTAGACATTGGATATCTCTTTGTAGACATTACATTAATAGCTTGACAATATTGTGACATGTGAATATAATGCAAATAATTTATTACTCTGCATTTTTGGGCCATTCATTTTCTATTGTTTTTATTATAAATAACTAACAGAATACATTTTGTGTTTAAATTTATATCTTTCCACATTTTTCTGATTGTATAATGTTATGGTTTGTGTCTAGATGTCCTCTCAGAGTGTCATTCAGTTACGGGTGTGGGCTTCTAGAGTCCATGATTGATTCATGGACCAAAGTTGGGATTATGGGTGTGAGAGCTACACCTGCCCTGGAGCGGGTAACCTGCTCGCAATATAAGGGAGGGAAAGAGACTTGCTCTCACGCTCCTCCCTTTTTGCTCTTTTTGCTTTTGCTGTCTTCTGCCACCATGAACTGTTGTCCTCTGCCATGTGCCACTCTGCCTTGGAGCCAGGTGAGTATGCACTGAAACCTCCACAAACTGTGACTTAGGGTGTTGAGCTATTTTGTTTTAGCAACAAAAGAAAAGTAACCAAGACATATAATAAAAGAATTACTGGATTAAAAGACAAATATACTTTTCATGGTAGAATTTTTTTCCAAAAAGTCTGTATCAACTTGTATTCCAAAAAATGAGCTTCGGTTTTACTTTATTTGCTCTAAAACTGAGTTTTATATATTTGAATATATATGAGATTTTCTCACATAAGTACACATTAATTTGATTATAATTAAACAACAAATGTATGTATATTTTAATTACATACTCATTTATGATAACACAAATTATCATATCATTTTAAAATTTCAAATTAATGTATTTTAAGTCATCAAAACTTACAAATTAATTTTTATTTTTAAATCATCCATTTTGAAGATGGCAGCATCAAGTAAAATAAAGATAGTAAGATAAAAATAAATAATATATATAGTATATATAAATAATACTGTGAAGGGTATTGTTGGGTTTCTGATATGTGCACACATCAACACTATGACAGTAAACAAAGGCCAAAATACCATTAAGTTACATAACTGCTATCCAGCCAATAGGATACCTGTTTCTCCCTTATTTTCTTTAAGCTATATCAGCTTTGACTTTTACTTCTAGTATATGTTTAACCTGGTTTGGTCATTTTGTTTCCACAGGTTTTGTTTGCTAGGATATTGTGATTTGATGGCTCTTTAGAGTTTCTGAAGCAATTTTTCCCCCTGCTGTAAAGAGAATACTCATTTTTTTCTTACCGTTTGATTGCCATGGTAGAAGTGAGGAATTTGGAAGAGCAAGGGTTTTCTTTTCACTGTAGTTAGTAAAAATGAAACAGTTTCAACATAACATTGAGCATTAGTCTTTTTCTTAAAAGCTGCAGATTGTCATTAACTGACAAAATACTCTGCTGCCAAGATCTTGCAAGCACTGTATTTGTTGTCTGATGCCAAACATCCTCTTTAAATGCTAATGAACAAAGTATGGCACACATTCTGTTCTTGATAGATTATGCCTATACCTTCTGTGGTCAACAGAAGGGGAATTCCCAGCCCATATGATTTCCATTCTGGTGCACTCGTCTCCTTAGTACTTACCAGCCAGTTAGCATTCAGACGTATTACTCTACCTTCCTCCTACATCGAATACAACAGCACAGCTCAGCCGCACATTTCAGAGCTGAAGAAACAATGAGGCAGGGCAACTCACATCACAGGATCCCCCACTCACCTTCCTCCCACCAAGACAAACAGTAAACTTCAACTCACATCTAGATGTCCTTTGGCTGAATCTAAGTAGCCACATTACAGAATACTTGGAACAGTTGACTGCCAACTTGTTTGGTCTTTCTTCCACAGGCAGTTGGGAACCATTACAAAACTCCAGACAGTGTGGTGACATGATTTGGTGAAAGATTTTAGGGCAGGGATGACAGTGAAAAAAGTATGAAGCAAATACTTAAGTAGCTTTGCAGTATCCTGGGCCTGCACTAAGATAGCATGCTTTTGATACAAGAATTAGCAAAGGGTTTGAGGAAGATGCTGCCAGTGGAGTAGACCACTGCTTTAGGTCTAATCTATTTTGCGTTTGAATTAATGCTTTACCTCACGTGGCTGTGTTGACATTATAACTAAATTGCTTAAACCTCTGTTTCTGTCAAGTTTGTTGCCCATTAAATGGTTGTTATGATAGGATCTAAGATTCAAAATTGTTATAAAGGTTTTATGAGATAATGGACTAAACCTTGATACATCATACCTGGTTTGTGCTACACGTCAAAATCTGCAGCAGTCTTCAGTTGCTGGGTAACAAACTGCTACAAACCTAGCAGCTAACAACCACACCTGTTTTTTAATCTCACAGTTGTTCTACATGAAAAGTGTAGGCACAGGTGGACAGGACTTCAGTTGAAGGTCTTTCACCAGGGGCAAGAAAGCTGTTCGCTGTGCTGCAATCCTTTCAGAGTATTCTTCTGAGCTTGCTTGGTTGTTAACAGACTTTAGTGCCTTGGGTTGTAAGACTGGAATCCTCATTTTCCACAGTGACAATCAGTGGGTCACTCAGCTATTAGTGGCTACTCAGGGCTCCCTGCCAAGAGGTAACTCACAGGTAATCTCATACCATTGCACTTTGCTTCTTCAAGGCCATCATGAGAACATCTCTACTTGGTGTGATAAGACAGAGTCCTATGTGATATGGAGTCAACAAAGCAGTGACTCTTCCACCACCTTTAGCATTCAGTTGGCTTCAATCGCAGGTTCTGTAACTCCACGTTTAAGAGGAAATTGTACAAGCATTTGGGCCAACGGGGTCTTCTTAGAGTGCTACCCACCAGTATGTGTCTGTGTGTTTCATGTTTCAGAAGGCATAATTTCTCAGCACGTAAGGAGATTACGTGTCTTCATGTGCCGTCTCTGCCTCTTTCTTGATGTTGGATTTACCCTCTCAGGCTTCTCTGTGAAACCTGGGAATTTCTGGCTTGAAATTTTCACAATTTGAACCTTCTCAGGGAGAGAAAAAAACATTCTCTAGAAGAAGCAAGTTTGAAAGAATGAGTAATTTGTGGAAGACAATATGAATACTTCGAGACTAGTAACTCAGGCTTGGTCAATGGGGTTTCATGGTTGACTTAAACAAGTTAGCAAGCTCACTTGCTCACTAAGGAATGGAAAGAAGTTTGTTGATTTCTAGAAAGTGGTGGGTCTGGATACAGAAGTAGGCAAATGTAAGAGTGGTAGAGTGATATTTTTCCCAATAAAATATTATAAATATTTTGAAACATACCACTCCTGTATCTACTTCCCACATTCTATCATTATTAACATGTGGCTATGTTTGTTTTACTGAATATCTATCAGTCCACTTTGACTTTGATCCATCTCAAATATGTTGCAGACAACAGTATTAATATTTAAAGACAACAGCATGGCTATTATTACTCTGGTAGATTGAGTTGAAATTAAAGGTCAAATCATAAGCAGTCTATTAGATAAACTGAAAGGAACAAACTTTCCCAGATAATTATTTCTCATGAAATTGGTTATTATTTTCCTAAATCTAACTGACAAAAGGCAACATCTATCTTTATGAAAATGGAGATTCAAATACAGCTATTACATTCAAATATTAGGAATAAAAGGGGAAATGATATAGTGCAACTTCACTATTCATTGAAGCAAGATGATCATTCAGCCCACTCATCTGACTGTGAAAACACTTAGAATCATTTACCTCTTCCTTGCACCTATTATCCAGTTGGCTGTCAGCTTCTTTCTGTTCTCTCTGCACCCTCCTTTCTCACTTCCTCAGATGTTCTTCTGATTTTCAGCACTGGTTTTCCAACTCTCACTTTCTCTGAGAGAGTCAAATAACAATTTCACAAATTGTCCTTCTGACTTGGGTACACTCTTTTAATAAACTAATGTTTGTGATTCTACTACAGTTATTGTTCTAAATATAAATTTGATTTCCTCATTCCTTAAAACTTGATACTTTTTCTCCCCTGAAGGAGAAAGTCCAACATCTCAAATATGGTAGGCCAAGTCCAGTAAATGCCAGGTATTTGGTAAATGTCCTTGTCAACATCCTAAATAGTTGTGGAGAATATTTACATCAAACACAGTTTGACTGTTGTTAACTGGTTGCCTCAGATGTCTGCTGATCTTGATTATTCTCAATTACGAAATGCCCTGAGTTGGGCCTGCAGTGATCTGGCTCAGGTTGATGTTACTAGGCATGTAGAAGGAGTATTATTTTGGAGTGATATTCATACAAAAAAAGTAAATGTTACTATGTTATGCCACTTTGCTGGAGTTTGTTGCAGCATTTAACATACAATAAGGGGCACCTGATGTTGAAAAGCAACATAACTATTCTGCCTGCGATACTTTTTGGAATGTGCCTAAGATCCATATTGGATCTGAGACTATCTTATAATAGATCTGTACTAATTGATCCAACAAAATGAAAATGATAATTGTTCAATAAATGACAATAGGAAAGTTATCCCTCTTGGAATAGTATCCTTCTCTCCACAAGTATATGAAAACAGAGGCCTTTATAAAAAAAAAAAAAAAAAAAAACACGTAAGAAGAAATATGTATCTTTTTTCTGTACTTATTCACCATAATTCCCTAATTGAGAGAATGTCTATAAAATAGGCTTACATTTTATTACAAATAAATACCTTAACTTTTAACCAAGTAACAAACCCAGTTTCACAGATTTAAAACACAAGTTCTAAATTTGGCATAGGGTGGAAACCTGAAATAACACAGGTCTGATAATGCATTGCTTTTTGTTGTCACAAGCCAAATATTGTCATTTTTCCACATTTTTGGTTTTCATGAGTATTGCATTTATAGACTTATTTTTAAACGAAATGAACCAAATACACTAGATGGTCAAGATTAGTTACAAGATACTATGTAATTCCTTGAGTATTTGAGTAGAAATTTTGGTCATTTGTAATGTCATTTAGATATGGGAAATAAACAATTTGGAAACAATAGAAAAATATCTATATGCCTCCAAAGAGTCTATTATTACAAAAGCTTTTCTGTGATTCTAATTATCTATCTTAATATACCTTATGATGAAATCCAATTTTCATAATTTCAACAGAAAAAAAACACAGCTTTTTATTAATGAAATTGAAATGCATCATATGTTCACAAATGATAGGGAAAAACATAAAAATGCATGCATAATTTTAAAAAAATCAATTGGTATGGATTTCTCTGACAATCAAAGGTGTAGTATGAATACTTTATTGTCTGAACTTGAAGACATTGCAGTCACAGCTACCAAGGACACACTACATTGTCATGAAAACCAGGGTTTTGCAACTGTGGAATTCTGAACTTGGGCAAGTGTTTTGTCTCTTTTAACCTGTTTTTACATTAAAACTGAGTCAATCGAGCCTACTGAATAGAGCTAATAAGATGAAAATATTATATGTGTTTAAAACTCTTCCTATACTTGCAAGCACACAAAAGGTTTACAAAAAAGACCTTCCCATGGTTTCTGTAAAGAAATTGAAAGTGGAAATTATTTGTGATTTACAAAGACTAATATCTGAACATATCTTATAGCAAAATATATGCAGGTTTAGAATTTGGAATGTGTACGGTTTTTCCCCAACAAATGTGACAATGTAGAGAAGCTAAAATGACAGAAGTATGGTTTCTGGTTTTAAATCTCCAGCAGTCAGATTTGTAACTTTGACAAAATGAGAGTGTTTCATAGGATCTCAGTCTTTTCACCTCTAAAATGATAAAATAAAGGTGTTAAGAATGAAACTTCTCTTTCAGCACTTAGAATTACATCTTCTTCTCCTTCTGCTCCTCATTCTCCTCTTCTTCCTCCTCCTTTTTCTTCTTTTCTTTTGCCATTTTTGAGAAAAAAGTTATAGAAGATCTAAGTAAATGGAATTTGAATTTTTTCTTTGAGAATTATAGCAGCTCATTTCCCTTTTTGTCTTTTCTTTCAATAGGTACTCTCCTCCAATATGAATTAAATAGTTAATAATATTATATTCCTCAGCTTCACAAATTTATCCTTCTGCTTGTTCTTTAAACTCTTTAGTTTTATTCTACATAACTCAAAGTCATTAAAGAATTGCTTTTCAAAATGATCACATTGTTTTTTTAACATGATCACAGCAAAGCTGACTTTTCAAGAAAATGGTAAAAATTCTATACATTTCTTAAATTGATTACTGTTTCTAGAACTATATCCTACAGTAAGTTGGTTAATGTGGGCCAAGTATAAACTTTTAGGACACAATCTCCTGCACAGGTCTCTCTGTATATTGAATGAAGCAAAGTATAGGAAGGTAATAAGTGCATTTATAAGCATTATTCCTATAGTGAAAAAAAAAGGTTAATTTGAAAGTCATTCCTCCATTCAAGAAGAACAATTTTCTCCAGTCTTCTGACTATTTATAGAAAGACCTTTACATGTGCAAACTAATTAATAAATGGGATCAATTTCAAGGTATTTTTTCTGGTTCATCACCACTTAATCATTCAATTTAAAAAACATTTTAAAGGCCAAGTCTAAAATAGATTTGCACCCACGCCCCCAGTGTGAATTTTTCATTCTTTACAACGTGCAGTAGGTACTGTATAATGACCTTTTCTCTGTTTGGAACAGGGATTAGAATAATACATTTGACCCTTTACAGTCACCTGGGAGAGATGTTAGTCTCCATGTTCAATAAACTGAAATATGTCTCAAGTGTCCCAAGGTTAAGGCCATGACTTTAAACTATTTAACACAGAGTATCATACTGATTTACTTAGACTCTCAGGCTTTTAAAAAAATTATTGGACTGAATTATATATACTTTATCAGAACAATTTCTTTTCTTCAAATAATTAAAGCAAATATTTTACATTGCAAATAAAGCGAGTTAACCTAGATGCATTGTGCATTATAATAAAATTTATAGCTGCATAAATAGCAGTGTAAACTTACAGAAAGACTAGTAATTATAGTGCCATTGATGGTCTTTGTTGCTTTAATTCTGAAGCAGCCAGAATGATTAAACTGAATCTTAATCGACTTCTCCATTAAAAATGCTGGCAGAGGAGCTCCTTTAACCTTTCCCATTGATTGAACACAACAATCACCATTCAATTATAATGCAAAAGGACATTTGTTATAATGTAGAAAAGATGCATGAGCCATTTCCTTTTACTCAAGACAATCAATGAGATGACTCCTACTTCGGCAAAGGCGAGAATGCTCTACCTGAGAGTCTGCTAAAGTCAAAAACCAAACGGAAACCACCCCAATGTACAGAAGAGCAAGAGCACACTGAGGAAAATAATCTGGAACAGATTCATTAAGAAGAAATTAATTTTCTACTGCTATTTACAATTGCCACATCTATCCATGATATATTGTCTTACTTCCTAGGATTTCCAATACTTAAATTTCCAGTACTTAAATTACCATGATCAAAGGTTTAATGAGTGTGGTTTGCCGGTCCTTTTGTATATTCACTGAGTGCATCCTTAATACAAATCAAAGCAATCCTGGTAATTGGAATAACTGAATTTTAAACTGGGAAGAAACCTTCAAGATTAACTGATTTATCTAAGGTCAGACAGCTACTTGTAACAAACCCAGAATAGGATCCAGATCAATCAATTCCTCAGTCAACATTTGTTTTATTTGTCACCTCTGAAGTATATTTCATTTTTAGTTAGTTTTTTACCTGATCATATACTTTGATAAAGTCTCATGTTCTTATATTATCTATCTGAAAGAGTTTTGCCCTATTATAAATTATTGTATAATTATGGCACTGGTCTAACATGGCAGAAGGCCAAATCAGGAATGCTTACTCAGATGGCCACTTCCTCCTTTTTCCCCTTTGGCTCAAATTGCAACTTCCAATCAGTTCCTCACACATCATCAATGCCCGCCTCATGTGCCACTTCCTATCAGAGGTCACATAATTACCCCCCTATCTGGTTGAAGGACACAGTCAACTGTCACAGGTTGTGTGCTCCTTCCCTGGTCCTCTCAATAAATGTGTTCTTCTTTTTTTACTTTTTGTTTCTCTATTGCTCAAAAAAACCCTAACACTATCCAATTATGCAAGTACTGTTATGTTGCTCCACATACACAGTGGCAGTAGATTAAAGATTACAAAGATTCTTTGCTATTCTTCCCATTGGAAATTAAAGTATATAATGTACTTCTTGAATCTAGGGTGCGTTAGTGACTTGAGCATTAAAATATGGCAGAAACAAACTGGGTGTGACAGGACATGCCAATAATCCCAGCACTGTGGGAAGCTGAAGCAAGAGGATTTTGAGTTCATTTGAGCCTTGTCCCAAAATAAAAAATAAAAAAGGGCCGGTTTTACAGCTCAGTTTGAAGTCAGTTCCTTGCATGAGGGATCAGAGGAGGGTCAAAGTAATGTTGTGAAACATTAGATTCTTACTACATAAAAATACCCTCCACAGTCTTTGTTGGAGCTTCTTGGGATATGTGCTCTGGAATGTGTGTGTACTACCATGCTATAAAGAAATTGAACTCAACAACAAGAGAAACCAGATGCAGACGTTCAAGTAAGACAAGACATCTTAAACAGCAGACCTGAAATGGAGAAGAGCAAAAGAGCAAATGGGAGCGAGTGACATCCAGAATGAAAGCTCTGGACACAAGCTGCAGCCAAACCATGACACGGGACCAAGATGATCTCAACTTTCCCCTCAGTTTGACTAATGTTTAGGCAGATTTCTTCCTAACTTTGCTTCTCTTTGAGCACTTACTTGAGGCACTTTTTGCAACTGAAATTCTTTGACTGCCCCTTAGAGATGTAAATTTCACTGACCAGTTTTCTAATTATTGACTGCTTTTCTTAAGGACCTAGGGGCCAATGTTTTGAAGTGTGATCATCAAGACCTGTAGCAGGTAGGATCCCGATCTTCTAGCTGCCTTGCCAGAGGACAGAAGCCTAGTTCAGCAAACACAGATGGCCGAACTAGCCCTCTAACATCCTCTAGCACTTTTCTACAAGCTCACACCAACACTTAAAAACTTTTCCATCTTCTGTTTCTGCAAAGTTGATTTCAGTGCCTCTCCACTGTTAGAATAATCTGAACATCTGAACAGAGTCTTCTGTGTTTAAGTTTGTCTCTCAGTTTTTCTTGGACACAGCCACTCAGTCATTCATTCCTCCCTCTCTGGTACTCTAGTTATCAAGGGTTGAGTCATTTCTTGTGATACCCACCCCTAACTCCTCTCCTATGAGCCACATGCACACACTCAACCCCGGCTTTCCACAGATATGTATCCAGAGGTCTTTTAAATGTTGAGCTTCATTAACTTCATTGTAAGGAGAGAGGTCTCTGATGATCCATAATTTTGGGTATATGTCTAAAGTATTTCTTCTGAGGACAATTATGTGAATTCTGCTTGCTATTAACAATTATAACATTTCATATATAAGCCCCCATCGTGTGGCTTTTATTGATTTACTTATTTGCATGTACTATATATTCATATTGTACCTTATTAATAATTTTCCAGATGATAAATTATATTTTCTGAAAGCATATGCATGCTCCACATACCCTCTTTGGTAGAGCAGGTGTCACAAAAGAGGTATCTGAAATCCCACTGTCACAGCTTCAAAAGAGCTAGAGATATTAGTATGAGTATTTCTGGAAGGGATAGCTCGGCTGGTGCACAGAGAATGCATGATGGACTTGGGCAGACTAACTTCATTTGGAACCACACAAGGAGGCTCTGGGCACAGGCACTTCAAGGCAGTTCCTTCTGGTGAGTGGGAGGTGAACTAATAAATTATTTTCTGTGGGCAGAAAAATTTGCCCCCAAGTTTAGAGAAAAGAGCAAGCTCTGTCTCAAGCAAAAGATTTTGCTTGTATCACCACTGAAACATAAAACTTTGATGGGTGATTGCCTGAAGAATTAAAGCACTTCCAAAGTCCATCTATCTGCATGACTTTCCTTTAGGGATGACTGTGAAGGTGCAGAGGGGCAATTAGTGACCGGATTGTTCCTTTGCCCTCCCTCTTTTACTCGGCTTTCTATTATATCCTAGATTTATACATGCAGATCATGGCTGAGTCACAATGTGCCTTTCTTTTATTTATTTCTTTATTTACTTAGTTAGTTTGGTTTATTTAAATTTATTTGTTTAGGTATACAAGAAGTAAAAGGGATGGGATTTTTTTTTTTTTTTTCCTCAGCACCGGGGATTGAACTCACAACTTCACACCTGCCAGACAGACGCTAAAGCCATTGAGCCAAACTCCCAGCCCTAGTTTCTTGAGGCAGGGTCGCACTATGTAGTTCAGGCCGGCTTTGCACTCACGTTGTAGCCCAAACTGGCCTTAAACTCACAATGCTCCTCCTACCTCAGCCTCCGGAGTACTGGGATTAAAGGCGTGCACCACCACACCCGGGTAGGGATGGGATTTAGATTAGTTTTATAAATACATTTTAGTTATCAAATAGAAATGTTGTTTAAAAAATATATTGGGATCTCTTTCTATGAGTGGTTTTACCTACTTTGACTCTTTGTTGAAGGCCTTTAAGGGACTCCAAGAGCAATTATGGAATAACTTGCCATAGACACAGAAAAACACATCTCAGTCAGGCAAAAGACAAACTGCTCCCTGGATTCTATCTGGTCACCTGGAGCTTCAGAATCTGATCGTTAGCACTTGCTGATGAGTTTAAGAAAACCTTAGAAAGCACTTTATATCCCAAAGGAACTTTTCAAAATCTATGGGGCATTTTGTTGTTGTTGTTGTTGTTTTTTGCTTTTAGTTTGGTTTGATTAATATTATCATTTTCCCTGAATTCAAACTTCTTTATGCTTAAGTCAAATTTCTTGATGTATTATTTCTATTTGACCTCCGAAGTCCAGGATGTAGGAAGACATTAATGAATTTCGTACATGTAACATTCACATAATAAACTAGTACATTATGTCAAAAAGGTTAGATCTAAGAATAGCATTAAACTGCCAGTGGAAAAGGAGTAGGATATAAAAGGGATCTACTGCATAGAGAAGAAAA